>VZTU01001841.1:45862-68370 GCA_013400835.1 Zapornia atra | reverse complement strand
AATAAATTGCCAGGAAACTAAAGTTTCTTTGTCCCTGTGCTGCCGTCATGTTCATAAAAGCCTAATTATTATCCAGCTGGAAATATGAGAAGGGATAAATTCACATGGTCCTCCCTCCCCATGTTCACACACTTTACTTCTTCCTGCTCAAATGAATCCTTTGAAGTTAGAGGGCCAGCGTGTTCCCTCACCTTTTTACAGAAGTATGTGATACTGCAGGCATCTGGGAAAAGGCTGTGTAAACTTTGTGTTTGAGAAACAGCACCAGAGGTAAGTGTTGGCCTCCTCGGCACTGAGACCCATTCTTTGCCAATCCCTGCACCCTTCTAAGGTTCCTCTTCAAGGTCTGTGCTGTGTCATCAGCTGCACTGTGTGCTGTGATCATAGAATCATAGAATAACATGGGTTGGAAGGGACCCCAAGGATCAGAGAGCTCCAACCCCCCTGCCACAGGCAGGGACACCAACCTCAGGCCTGGAGCTACACAAGGTTGCCCAGGGCCCCATCCAGCCTGGCCTTGAACACTTCCAGGGACGGGGCATCCACCACCTCTCTGGGCAGCCTGTTCCAGCCCCTCACCACTCTTTCTGTAAAAAACTTCCCCCTAATATCTCATCTAAACCTTCTTTCCTTTAGTTTTAATCCATTCCCCCTTGTCCTGCCATTGTCTGCCCTTTTAAGAAGTTGAATCCCCTCTTGCTTATAAGCTCCCTTCAGGGACTGGCAGGCTGCAATGAGGTCCCCCCGCAGCCTTCTCTTCTCCAGGCTGTACAAGCCCAGCTCCCTCAGCCTTTCTTTATAGGGCAGGTGCTCCAGCCCTCTCATCATCCTCATGGCCCTCCTTTGAACCCTCTCCAACAGTTCCACGTCTTTCTTGTATTGGGGGCCCCAGATCTGGACACAGGACTCCAGATGGGGCCTCATGATCTGCCTGTCTGTCCGGCCTGCTTGGATGACTGAAACTTTGGAACTGGAGTGAAGCAGCAGCCAGGCACTGGATAGGAAGCAGTCATGCCCACTCACAAAGAGCCATACCCCTGTTTGAGTAAAGGTTTGCTCTGAACGTACGCCCTTGCTTGTGTGCTTGGGCTTCCTGAAACCTGAAGGATGGCTAGCTGGAAATGTGAGAAGCAGCACGGCCTAGGGATTAACTTTCTATGTGTCGGTTTAGTTAATGATAATATTTGCGGTGCTCGTATTTATGCACCACGATATGTCCTCTTCTGGAAGGCCCTTTGGAGCAGGAGGGTCTTTTTGCTGAAAGCACATGTGTAGAGCAGCGTGGGAACAGCTGGCTGGGTGAATCATAGAATGGTCTGGGTTGGAAGGGACCCCAAGGATCAGAGAGCTTCAACCCCCCTGCCACAGGCAGGGCCACCAACCTCAGGCCTGGAGCTACACAAGGTTGCCCAGGGCCCCATCCAACCTGGCCTTGAACACCTCCACGGAGGGGGCATCTGCCACCTCTCTGGGCAGCTTGTTCCAGCCCCTCACCACTCTCTCTGTAAAGAACTTCCCCCTAATATCTAATCTAAACCTCCCTTCCTTTAGTTTTAATCCATTCCCCCTTGTCCTGCCATTGTCTGCCCTTTTAAAAAGTTAAATCCCCTCCTGCTTATAAGAAAGAATCTTGAGGTTGTTCCCAATTTCACTTCCCCCTTGAGGGAAAATCTCAGCGGCCAAGTATCCCAGCGTGCCTGGTATGGGTGACTGCCTGGTTTTGTTTGCAAGCTACCTTGACATCCTACATATTTCTCCCTCACAGTTGTTAAGCATAATAAATGTCCCTGACCCTTCCCAGTGCTTCAAATCCACCAAGCACAAGGTAGGGAACAGCTTAAGGCCTTTCTAATGAGAAGCAGCCAGGAGTCATGCTGGCAAGTCAGCCCCTTGAGAACAGGCTGTTCTCTGCACCGGGAGGTTTCATAGACCAGAGTTTTGCTTCTCCATACCGAAAAAGGCCCTAACCAGGCAGAATTTACTGCTTGAAATGCTGAGCAGCCAGAAACTGCAACCACATCAAAACCTAGCACATTGATTGTACATCTGTGGGAATATCCAGGCTGTGCACCATTGGTTTGTCCTTCAACAAGAAACTGATGCAATTACTTGACAGCATAGCAGTTGTCTCTTAAAAAAAAACACCCCAACAACAAAAACCAAAAACCCAGACTGAGAAAACCAAAACCCACTTGTAACTGTTGTGTCTGTCTGCATGGTGGCATGCAACCCAAAGCTGTCTGGTGTCTGGCTGCCAGCTGGCCTGGCTCTGCTGGGAACCTCTTGGAGATGCTAACTTTGAGCAACAAAAATTTGAGGCTCTGGATGTCCCTTTAATGATGGGTTCTTGCAAGCATTAAGGATTTGTTGTTCCCCACAAAGTGCCTTCATCATAAATGTCCATATTTATAGTTCAGGGGGGATACACTTTGTGAACACTCAAATTTGTGCTGTGCCCTTGGGCTTGGCAGTAGCAAAGTTCTGGCTCCAAGCTGTTGTCATGGGGGGCCAGGAGTGATGCACTTTATAGAGGGGACAAAGGTGGTGTGTCTAGTGAACCACCTTCTGACGAGCTTGGGGTGGGGGGGCTCTGTAGAGGAAACTCTTTTCCCTCTGGGCTTCCTGGGACCCATGAAGCTTTGGAGCATGAGCTCCAGTCTTTTCAGGCTTCTCTGCTGTGTGCAGACTGTGCCTCAAACTTGAAGAAGTACTCCTCCTTTATAGCCTGGCTTTTCTTCCCCACAGAAGTTGAAGCATCTGACCATTCCTCTCCAACTTTACAGCTTGCTGCTGCAAGAGACAGGAATGGCCAGTGTCCCAGCAAGCTGCTGGAGGGCCAGTTTCCGCACAGCACACACATCCACTTAATTTTAGGCTTATTTTTAGCCCTGTGAAGTCACTGGTATTCTTCAGAAGCTAAGATTAAACATGTGCTTTGTGCTTCTGATGGGATTGGAGACAGAGGACAGAACTCATTTTCTTGTCAGCTCTGAACCAAACAATTCCCAGGGATGAAAAAAATACCTGGTAAGAACTAATGAATACAGATCGTAGGCAGGAAAGCTGCTTCTCCTGCAGGCTGATGCAAACAAATGTGTAAGAAGAAGAATACAGAAGAAAAGGGAATGGACAACTTATTCTTAGTAAATACAAGCTGAAGCAGCAGTGAAAGGCACCAGATTGCATAAGATCTTTGGTGATAATTTTGCGTATACACCATCGCTGTGCCAGCATTTATACTCCTCAGAGCAAAAAAGGGTGGTGGTGTGGGGGCTTTTTCTCATGACATCCGAAGTGCACCAGTGCTTCACTTGAATCAGCATTCACTATCAATACTGTGGCTTCACAGCTTCAGTTGCACAATTTGATGGTAACTGATCACTTGGAATTATCTGAAATGCGGCTTTTCTGCTGGCAATTACGTTATTTACTGCTTGCCTGTAAAACAATAATGCCTTCCTTTGTGGGCACAAAGGCAGATTAACATCAGTAATTACTAAAGCTGATTGTTTGTATGCAAATACCCATTTCTTAGAGGCAGATTATCTTCTGCATGGGCATAAGGGAAAGGGATTCGAATCGGGAGACGATATCTTCCCACAAGGGATGTGAGCAGCACTATGTGACTCAGCAGAGAGAGCTGGGTAGCTCCCCTCCCCTCCATCCCATAGCAATCTCTCTCTCTGCAGGATGATAATTGTTGACCTTACTGAGATCGGTCCTGAGGGTTGTTGGTTGTTTCATTCCTAAAAGTGAGTGCCAGTGACTGAACAGGGCTCCATGCTACTCGCACTCGCTTCCTGTTGGGTTTTGGATTTATTTTTCTCTTCCCAAGGAATCTAGGGCTGTGCTTTCAAGAGAGCTCAACACCTAGGTCCAGGGCCAATGATTCCTACTAGCTCCATTCCCACTGAATGGCTTGAGAGGTGCACATAGCCCTAAGTGCTAAGCTGATTTAAAGTAGACAGTCATTAGCTCCTTCCAGGCTACGGTGGAGAACAAGGGAAGCATAGTTGTGTCTTGAAGGGACTGGAGGGAGGGTCTTTACTAATCTGGTTGTACCGCCAGGACTGAAATATGCTCAGAGCAGTTCTTTGTTGCTTTTGAAGCCTGTCCTGGCACACTGTTTTCAGCTGAAGAATTGCCTTGCAGTCTGTCCAGAAAAGCCACTCCTGGCTGCTTGTGGTGAGAGCTTGGCAACATGTTTGTGAGTGCAAAAGAGATGTGGCCACGGTTCTGGTTCACTTGGAGGCTTTCAAGTCAGCTGCCTAGATTCCAGAGCTCCCTCTTTTGAAGCTGAGAGTGAAGATAGGGCACTGCTTTTCCTTCTGTGGACAAGTCACGTCATTGCCTCTGTTCCTCTCCTGAAAAATAAACACCTCTACATGCCAGAGCAGGGAGTGAACAGAGGTGGCCATGAGTCTCCAAGGAAGGCAAACTCTCCCTGCTACTCCCACCATCTCTGAATGTAGGCTGGAGGGTTCACTGCGATAAGCAGAGGGCACTCTTCCAACAGCAGTGAAACAGCTTTAACTTTGGTACTGAAACTCTCAGCTCCATCTCATCAACTGCTGACTGTATTGCTCAAGAGACCTTGGGCTTCGAAAGCGATTCTTTGACGAAACGCTTCCCTTACATCACCCTGTGTTAGTTACACCATCACCCTGTGTTAGTTACACCAGCACCTTGTGTTAGTGATGCAGCATGCTGGGAGGAGAAGGGGGAACCATGTCAGCACCCCACCCTTCGCTGCTCTAGCTTCACTTAGTGGGATGCAAAGCACTGACCTCGGTGTAGATTCGGCCTGCTCCCCCTCGCTCAGTTAAGAGAAACTGGAACCAGATGTTTAGTGTTCAGCCATGCTTTTCCCCATTGTTCCTGCCTCTCTTGCTGTAATTACTCTCTCTTGGGTCATTCAGAGTTCAGCTCTGTGTAGAAGCTTGTTCTCCACTAAAGGACTAGCTGATTTTTCAAACATCCCCATCTAATTGTCCTTTGAAAGGCATGTCACAGTATTCCAGAGCTTTTCAGTTAGCTACCAAATAGAGACAACTATAATTGCTCCTTTGGATGTTAAAAGAGAGATGAGGGATGTCAACAGCAAAGGGCAAGGAATGTAGCAGTTACTGGGAGAAAGGAGCCTGCCTGGTAACATAAAAGTTGCCAGTCCTGAGTGCAACTGAAACACAGACAAAAAGGTAGATTTAAGTGAACTGGATATTGCACAAATGCTGTTGAACCAACCATGTGAGAAGATACCAAAACTCTATTTTTCTGGCCATACTGATAGCACACAGTATTATGAACTTCTGCAATGTTCTCATGAGTCTCCTGCTGCTTGGCATATTCCTCAGATTTCCAGTTCCTTTGGTCATCTGTTTATGTGAGAATTCAATTTTATTTATATTTTTAAAACAGTGTCTCTGTATAAGGGAACAATGGTTGTGCCCTTCAGAAGCAAAATGACAAAATGAAGTTTTATGCCATGAACCAGGTCCCCTTTATTTATTGATTGCAGGACAGCATTTTTTTTCCCAAGCCTTTTTTCATTTTTTCACACCCCCCCCCTCAGAATTGCTTTGGTTCCAGTCCTGCTTTTGGACTAGCAGTATTTAAGCAGCTCGCTTCTGTTTTCATTGTGGGCCTGTGGGGTCCATGTGGCACTGCCCAAGCTGGAGAACCAGGAACTCCAATGGGTAGGTTTTCCTTTGCAGCCACTCTGCTCAGTGGAGCAAGGCATGAATGGTGTCAAAAGTGGGACTCTGTCAGCCCCTGTTTTGCAGACTAAATGTGAGTGCATCTGGTAAGAGAGACAAAGAGAAATCCTGCCACCAAAGAAACTACAAGTGTCTGACGATGCTGAGTACAGACCAGCTCTGCTTTCTACAGCTATATATGTTCAACTGAGTGAAGTGTTCATGACCAAGGAAGAGGACAAGGTGGCATTGACCAATGTGCAGTTCCTTTCAGACATTTGAAAAGCTGTCAGGCACTGAGCAGGTCTCAAGATATGGCTCACTTTTCTGTGGGAGGGAGCAGGAATGCAGAAGGGCCCAGGGAGAGAACGGGGAGTTTTGATATTGATGCTTGAGGACCATCAGGTGCTCAGGACCTGTGGCACCTGGGTAAGACGTGGCAGAAAGGGGGCAAGCTGACTTCTGAGCTGCAAATCCCACAGTCCCTTTGCTTGGGTTGACTTGTACCTGGGGAGGAAACTCTTAAGTTGGGATCATCAGTGACCTTTAATATCGCAGTGATACAATGTTGAAGTGTCCAGTGCTGGGTTTGGTTTTTTTGTTGTTGTTGTTGGGGGTTTTTTGTTGGGTTTTTGTTTGGTTGGTTGGTTGGTTTTTGTTTTTAAAAAGCAGGGTGTGGCAGACTGGACCCTGCTGCTGCTTCTGGCAATGGGATGGCTGCCCCTGCCAGGCAGTGCCCATGGCCAGCCAGCTGCAGACTGTGAGACCTCTTCCCACCTCTCAAACTGAACGTAAACTTTACCTCTAGGTTTAAAACTTGGTATGAGCAAGAGACCAGAGCATGTTTCTGGAAAGCCTGTCTGCAGCAAGTGGGAATTATTCCTTGGAAAATGTTCCTTTGGCTCAGATGCAGCTCAGGCAAGCTGTAGACAGTGGTCTGATGAGTGGAAAAATGGTTGAAACTCCACAGAGACACTTCCCCACCTGTGAGGAGCCAGTACATAGGGCACTTCTCAGGCTGAAGGCTCTGCTTCGTAAAACTCAAGACAGAAGCTTCTCCACATTTGTGCCTAGGCTGTTACCTCTCTGGGCCCAAGAGGATTCTTGTCTTGGAGGAGCTGATCTGCCTAAGGAGGAGGATGAACCTTCTCCTCGAAGAAGCTGTCACCACCCTTCACATTACTGAAGCAAGGCTCTTCAGCTTCCTCAGTCTTTTCTGCTGGAGTGGATTTGTGACATCAATTATTCATTGGGCCAGTGCCAGGCTGGCATGTGAGAAGAAACTGAAACCTTGGTGAGGGCTGCAGGCAGAACAGGGCTGGCTGAACGGGAAGGCTGTGACATCAAAGCAGGGGCAAGAGGGAATGCAGCTGTGTCATTCTGTACCTCGCACATTGTCCACTTGCAGAAGTGACAATGAGATCACCAGGACTGTACCAAGACTTGACTTACTGCCTCCCAGTGTGAGTTTAAGCCATAGTGAATGCCTTAACTCCAGTGAGGTGACCCAAGGTGGGGTAAGAATTTACTTGTTTGCCTTTGGCCTGGATCCCAACGGCACTGGCATTCCCTCTCTTGGTCCTTGCCTTTTTGCAGTAGTGTGAGGCACAGATCCCTGCATGTGCTGTGTGGGGCTGCTTGAGCATCTCCAGCAGCCGGGAGCTGGGACACTGCTTGGTGGAGGCCTGGGCTGGCAGGGTCATCACGTTGTGGTGGGTAGAGATCTTATAGGTATGTTGGAGGTGCGGTTGGCTGATTTAGGCAAGAGCTGGCTGTTCCTGTTGGCAGCAGTTACTGAGAGTGCAGAAGAGAGCCTTTGCTTCTAAAAGACTTAGGCCAGCTCTAATCTTGACTTTTAAACTGATACAGTCTGGATCCAAGGCCAATTAGAGAAGAGAGAAATGGAGACTGACTCCCACAGCTGCTAGCAGCTCTGGCTCACCTCCCAGTACCTGACATGTCAGTCCCTCCCTCATGCTTTTCAGTGGTGCTTGCGCCTTTCTCTGTCAAAACTACTCCAACACTTTGTTGCTGTTAAACTAGTTGCACAGCTTGATGCCAACTGCATGAATACTGTATCATTGCAGTGATAACTCTGGATATTGCTAGCATGCAGGCAGCCTTTCCAGTCAATGCACAAGCCCTTTCCTTTTCATTATGAGGATATTCAGGTGCAATACATCATCTTTTCTTAACCTAACAACTCCACAAGGCCCTAGATCTCACTTGAGCTTGCTCTCATGTGCTATGTTAGGACTTACATAAAAATGTAAGTCTCGAATTCTACGTCCAAACTTAGAATTCCCGACGGGCTGGCAGAAGACAGGCTTGTGGTTACAAGAGTTGACTGGAAGTTAAGCCATCTGTCTGGAAAGCCACCTCTGCCACAGGTGCCCCTCTGACCTTCAGTGAAGCCATTAGGGTAGATGAGGTAACACCAATGCTGAGGAAGGAGATAAGAGGAAATGACACATGGGTGTTTTGTGCCTGGAGCCACATATGTAGCTTAAAATGCTCTGTGGTTTTTATTTTCCCTCCACAGCAGAGGGAAATAAGTGCTATAATAATCCATGAGGAGGCAGAGCCTGGAAATAGTCTCCAACTTCTCAGATTCATGCAGGAAAACATCCTCCTCCACCTGTACCCATGTGGAGGTCCATGGGCAGCATAGTGCCAGTGCCACATCCTCACTTTCCTCCTATCCCCTACCCTGAGGGAGCGGGACACAGGGTGTGCTTCCACAAGCACAGATGGTTTGGGGGCAAAGGCCTTTCCTCCTTGCAGAGAGCTCAGGGGTTACTGAAATGCTCTCCTCCTCACAGCTCTGGTCTTTCTGAAGGGAAAAGAGAGGAGCACCAAGAAGGACTTTGGGAGGGAGCTCCTGCTCAGGCACCTCACCGGACTGTCATGTCTGCCCCAGGGCACCCCGAGTCCCCTCATGGGGCAGCCTGGTGTGAGTCAGCCGAGCCTGGCGCTCGGGCTGCTTCAGGCACCCTGTCCGGTGCGCTGGCCGGTGGGTCAGGGCTCTAAGGGCTGACACCACCCATCCCCGCTGCACGCTCCCGCAAAGCGAAGTCCCGGCGGCAGCGCTCCAGCTGCTGGAGCCGGAGGGAGGGGGCGGGGCGAGGCGGTTTGTTTTGGGCCCCGGCCCGCCCCGCCCCGCCGTCTTTAAAATGGCGGCGGCTGTCAGGCGCCAGGCAGACTGCGCAGCCATGGCGGGAGCTCAGGTTTGTGTGGCTCTGCTGGCTGCGGCGCTGATGTTCGCCGGCGCCGTGATGGGCGGCGAGGACCGTCCGCGGCTCCTGGGGGGTCCGGTGGACATCGCCAACGCTGATAACGACGAAGGTCTGCAGCGGGCCCTGCAGTTCGCCATGTCAGAGTACAACAAGGCCAGCAACGATATGTACTCCAGCCGGGTGGTGCGGATCATCCGTGCCCAGAGCCAGGTGGGTGCTGGGGCGGCTTGGGCCGGGGGGTGGTGGGTTGAGGGTCGGCCTTGATACTGTCTGTGGAGCAGCTGGAAAGGAGAAAAGGCCTCAAGCTTGAGGGGTTGTTCAAGATGGTTTTTTTTTCCCCATGCAAAGTGAATAAAAAAGCTTTTTTCCTCATAGCTTGGGTCTTGACAACCTGATTGCCCTTGAGTGGTGTGTGTCTTGAAGAAGCTAGTAACTTAGGCTGCTGGGTGGCTTAAGACATGCCTCTGCTTACTGGCCTAAGGAAGCTGTGCTATGAAACTTGTTTACTTGAATGTTGTTTCCTGTTTTTGAAAGGGAGCCAAGTGCCTGTTCCATTGAGTGGCCACGTGCAATCCCCTCTAGCTTTTGAGTCTGTTTTCCACTGTGTAACCAGGATATGTTCTGGCTTTCTCTTGCTAGGCTTCCTTGTCAGAGAGCCCTTCTGGATGTGCTGGGAATAAAGCTGGTTTTGCCCCCTTGTCTTGTTGCAGATTGTATCTGGGGTCAAGTACATAATGGAAGTTGAGGTTGGCCGGACAACTTGCCCGAAGCCAGCAGCTGATCTCCAGAGCTGTGCTTTCCATGATGCACCACACATGGCTAAGGTAGGTTCCAGGGCACAGCGTGCTGGCCTCTGGTTTCCAACCCCCTCCCTCTGGCTGGGCTGGCTCAGTGCAGAGTGTGTCATTGCTCTGCTCCAGCCAAGATCAGGGACCTCATACCTCTATGCTTAAGATGCTGCCCTTGCAGAACTTGTCTTGCTGGATGATGGTGGCTGAAGTTGGGGCCTTTTAGTCTGTGTTTAGTGGGGATTGGAGAATGTAGTACATAGAGGACTGCGTGCCTCAAGCCTCTCAAAGTGCCTGTGGGCTGGATCACAAGAATATGGAGAGGAAACTGCCAAGCCTGCATGTCACCTGGCTTTCAATCCAGTGTCCTCCATACTGTTCCTGGCTCCTCTTGTCAAGCATGCTTATATCCTCACAGGACTTAACCACCTGTTCCTGGGGGACTTGCATTACTGTGAAACAAAGTGCTGATCTCAAGAGGCAGACCACCCCTTACACAGGAGTTCTGCCTAAGTGCTCTTTAAGGAATGCTTTAGCTTTTCAGTTAAGTGCTAAATACTTCTGCCTTGGTCTGGCCTGAGTGTAGCTCTACCTTCTGTAGTATTTGACTACTTGTATTAATTAATGATAGTCTCAGCTTCCTTGCATACATGTCCTTTTTGCCTGCATGCCCAAGAAGGGTCACTTGCATGCAGTTACATGTTAAGCACTTGGCTAGAAGCTTGTGTGTCCCACTGACAGCTGCAATGGTTTGATAGGTAAGCATGGGGATTAGCTGGCCAGATGTGCATCCCTGTGCCTAAGAGCTTATGTTGGAGTAATAGCCATGCTGAAAGCCTTCCTCTGTGTGAGTGGGTAAAGGAGAGAACATGATCTTCAGAAGTGCTGACTGCTCAGCTTCTCTGCTGGTGTTAGGGAGAAATGATTCATCCTGAGCAAGTGCTAACAGGAGTGGTGTTCCAGAGTGCTTCTTGGGAGAGTCCAAATCTAGAGTGTCATGGAAGCAGCATACATTCTGGATCATGTGGGGTAGTAAGCCAGTGTAGAACAATGGGCAATGATGCTGTTGTATGTTGTTGTGTGTTCATAATCTGGTAACTGCTTTTTTTCTTTCTCTTTAGCACACCACTTGCAACTTTGTTGTGTACTCTATTCCTTGGCTAAACCAAATGAAACTAATGAAGAGTAGCTGCCAGTAAGCCTACCTTGGTTCCAGCAGAGACCAGCAGCCAGTTGCTCAGATTCAAAAGGAAAAAACCAAAAGCAATAACACAAATTGAGATGAGCTTTATCAGTGCTGGTTAACTCTACTCCTGTATGCTTGTGCTATGCAAGTTAAACAATGTAACTTCCCTTCAAAGCACAGTGTGATCTCAACTTTGTATTCCTTCTTTCTAATTGCATATTAGAGCAGCTGTTTTGGTCTTCCTGCAGCTTTCCCAATAAAGGCCCTCCAACACCAGAATTCTGATTTAAAAAAAACTCCACAACTTGTTATCCCTCTTAAGTGACTACTGTAAACATAAAAGCTATTAATCTCTGATGTGTTGGATTTACTTGAGCTTTTGCTGTCCTGGAGGGAGGGTGTGCTTTTATTTGTGACCTGGTTGATTGTGCCTGAATGAGAGGGTGAGTAGGAATGTGGGGTCCTGGTCACGGGAGGAATAAACCATGCCTCTCCCCCTAATCTGGCTGCTTGTTTTGAGTAAGAGATGGAAGTCCTTAGCTGTTCTGCCTGGAGAAACACTCTATTTGAAAAGAACCCACTGCAGTCTGCATCACCTCCTCTTGGGAGGATTAGGTAAAGCTTGTGCTAGGGCTGTGATCACTTCATGCTTCAGTACTGGTGTGTTGCAGTACATGTGTTTATGCAGCAGTGCTGTGTGAAAGTTAACTACCCTGGTGTCTTCCTGCACTGCTCTGGTGGTGGTGTAGGACCCCTTACTTCCTACTGCAGGGTGTGAGTGGCTTTTATTCCAGTCCAAGTAGTAGCATGTCTCACTGTGTCTGGAAGCTGAGCAGTGGAGCTGGAAGAATAGCTTTTTCAGTACCTGTTCCTTGCCCCATCACAGCTTCTGCTCACAAGTGGAGATGGGGGCAGAAGTGCTGGGAGTGAGTCCAGGGACAAGCTACTCTGGCCATGTGTTAGCAGGGAGTTTGAATAGCACCTGATTGGGGCAAATACCTTGAAATCATTAGGCAGAGAGGATCAGCATCTGAGAACTCACTAAGATATTTCCTGTTAAACTGTGATGAGTTTGTATTGTGGGGAAAGTGGGGATGTTGTGCCTGAGTCAGAAAGGACAGATCACCCTGATACCCATGACCTAATTAGCCTGAGCCGGCCTAGTACAGGAACAGGGGTAGTTAGTAATTGGGATACCATGGGTAACTGGCAAGAAAGACACAAAAGTCATTATCTGCCAGGGTAGTTCTAGAGAAAATAGGTCTTCTCCACAACCTCTGGCTTTCTTCTGTGACTCTGGATGTTCCCTAGAAGCAGCCCTCTAAATTCAAGGTGCCTCTGTGAGAGTGAATGTGACCACAGCTTTGGGTGTAGGGGGGCTCAGGTCTAATTGAAGGGGAGCAAAACAAGAGTGAGTAACCAGAAAGCAAGCTTCTGATGTGCAACACAGCTACTGAGGGGTATAGCTCCTTGGGAGGCCAGGTCTTGAGTCAAACTGTCAGGGTCCTGAGCTGGATGCCTGACACCAAATCTGTCCCATAGAATCATAGAATGGTCTGGGTTGGAAGGGACCCCAAGGATCAGAGAGCTCCAACCCCCCTGCCACAGGCAGGGACACCAACCTCAGGCCTGGAGCTACACAAGGTTGCCCAGGGCCCCATCCAACCTGGCCTTGAACACCTCCAGGGACGGGGCATCCACTACTTCTCTGGGCAACCTGTTCCAGCCCCTCACCACTCTCTCTGTAAAGAACTTCCCCCTAATATCTAATCTAACCCTTCCTTCCTTTAGTTTTAATCCATTCCCCCTTGTCCTGCCATTATCTGCCCTTTTAAAAGGTTGAATCCCCTCCTGCTTATAAGCTCCCTTCAGGGACTGGCAGGCTGCAATGAGGTCCCCCCGCAGCCTTCTCTTCTCCAGGCTGAACCAGCCCAGCTCCTCCAGCCCTCTCATCATCCAGGATGTGCTTGTACCTGATGGAATTACTCCCCCTGCTGCCCCACTCTCCCCATTCCCACTGAGTGCTGTGCACAAGGATGCCCTGTTCCTCTTGCCAACAAGGCTGGTCGCTCTGTAGGTGTCTGTTTGCTGGGTTGGTGGCCCTGCTGACTGAGGAGGTCCTGGGGCCAACCTGCTCAGGTACCCTCACCTGTCATTTTTCTATCTCCTGCCTTCCTTTGGATGTGCTTGTTCCCTGTCTTTCCAGCCTGTTTATACAAGCACAAGGCAGGGGTGAGTGTGTCCCTGTTTCCCTTTCATTACCTGGGTTTGAGGCCTGGCTGGGCAATTGTACTCCTAGTAAGGAGACTATAGACTAAAAATGAGGGTGCAGGTGGATGTAACCAGGGATTTTCCCCACTTCAGCTGTGTTTATCAGCCAGCAGCTCCAGACAGTGTGTGGGAAATTGAGAGTTTGGGTGTCACAAGGTCCTGAATTCAAATGCACTGCGTTTTCATGGTGATTGAGGGCACGGATGAATGGCACAGATTGCCCCATCCTCACAAGCTGCTGAGTGGCAGCCTTGCTGATTATGTGCTCTCCACTCCCAGCAAATCCAAAAGAAAAGCAATGAAAAGGCTGGCCTAATTAAAGCTCTTTCCACTGTGGGCTGTGTTATTTTGCATTTGCAACAGGCTAAGGGCATTAGTGGAAGTTCCCCTGGCCAAAAGCATTTCACTTGGCAGGTCTTTCTGCCTGCCTGGCTGGCTGGCAGGGGTTCAGTCAGCTGAACACTGAGCCCTCATTTTGAAGCTGCCTTCGCTGCCTGACTCTCACATGTGGGTGAGGGATGTGAGTGAGTGACTGGGGAACTGCCTGTTTGGTGTCACCTGGTGTTAGGTGGTGTTTGCCTCTGACAGATCACTCCTGGGGTCATGCTTCCTTGAACCTGGGCGTGGGCTCAGAGCTCTGCTGCTGCTGCAGCAGCTCATGAACACAAAAGCTTTTGCCTGACTCTCAGGGAGAGATTTAAGGCCAACCTGCTGAGAGGCATAGCTCTGCTTAGCAGTGCCTGCACCATACTGACAGGGACTTCTAGCTCCCAGCTCTGCAAAGCACAGCTGAGACACAGAGCTGGGAAAGTTGTGATGGTTTTGGAGCCCTGTGGGCATGACTGGTGTCCTGCATGACTGGTGTGCTGCATTACTGGTGTGCCGCATTACTGGTGTGCTCAGTCGAAGACAAGGAGGGGCTATATATCCTCATGATAATGAAGCGTTGATCCCACCTGACCAGACTGGCAGCATTCAGCCTAGCTGGCTTTTTTGAAGAGCATCTTCTATGTGTGAGAGTCTGTGATAAAAAGCAGCTTTACCAGAAGAACTAAAGAGCCCAGACAGTATTGAGAAGTGGGGTACAGGTTGCCTTTCAGCTTCTTTGCCTTAACTAAGACCCTCACCCACACACACCTCCTCTGCCCATGGCCTAGGACATCATTTAAACTTAAGGCTGGGTCCCCCGTCCCTGTCTGAGCTGCTCTGGATATGGCCTTATCTCCAGCCCTGGAGACTGCATGGACCTTGGACCTGTCTTGTAGATTTGGCTTTAGCCTCTTTTCCTGCTCCAGAACGGGCTCCCTGGAGGGACCTTGATTCATGTGTTTTCTGTCTCTGGGGCTGTTGATGGATCCCCATCCTACCCAGCTCTAGCAGTCATGCTGAGACCCTGTGGGGCCCAGTGCTTGGGCCACCTTGGCTCCTGGCCCATCCCCTCCTCCTGCTGCTCCCTGGGACATGATCCCTGCAGGGTCTTTCTGAAATCCTGGAATGATGAAGGGCCTGGAGCATCTCCCCTGTGAGGAAAGGCTGGGTGAGCTGGGACTGTTCAGCCTGGACAAAAGAAGACTAAGGGGGGCCCTTATTAATGTCTATAAATATCTTCAGCATGGGATGCAGGGGGAAATGGCCAGCCCCTTTTCAGTGTCTGTGGGGACAGGGCAAGGGGCAATGGCTGCAAGTTGGAGCACAGGAAGTTCCACCCCACCATGGGGAAGAACTCCCCAGTGAGGGTGAGGGAGCCCTGGGACAGGCTGCCCAGGGGGGTGTGGAGTCTCCTTCTCTGGAGAGATTCCAGCCCCATCTGGACGCCTCTCTGTGCAATATGAGCTGGGGAGCTGCTTTGGCAGGGGGGTTGGACCCCATGAGCTCTGGAGGGCCCTTCCAAGCCCTATGATTCTGTCAGCACTCTGGTCAGGCTCCCTGTGGCTTGTGGATCCTTGCCTCTGTACAGAAGCCTAAATTGCAACTTCCTGCAGTGATGAAAGCAAGTGATCATGTGAGAATCCAGGTCACCCTGTAGCCTCAGGGCTGGGCCACCCAGTGCTGTTTGCAATGTGCATGTGCTTGGGTTGTACAGTATCATTTAGCCTAAGGCATGGAGACCTCTTAGCCAGTGTTTGAAGATGCTAGGTTGTTTGTGTTCATCGTTTACAACCTACATCGTTAACGTCTTAAAATCACTGTAATGTGGAGCCTTCAGGAGATCAAATTTACTGATCAAACACACATCCCATTTTGAATCTTGGTGGTTTATGTCCTGATAACGACACCAGAGGGGTAAGACTTCAGATCCCTTTCCTTGCAGGATGCAGTGGTGATCTGGAGAACATTTCTGCAGGGTTGAGCAGGGAACTGTCCTCAGTTGGTCACCCCTGATGGTGCTGGGTCCCTCCACAAGTCTTGTCACCCAGATTTGGTGCTGACCTGCTGGTGAGAAGGTGCAGAGGGCAGTTTCCTGGTTCTCTCCAGGCAGCATGATCCCAAGCTTGGCAAGGAAGAGCGAGGAGGACTCGGTGCTCATCTGGCTTGAGTGAGAAGAGCAGCCAACCTGCTTCTCCGCAGTGCAAACCTCTCATGAGCCTTTCCCTGTTGCCCCCCTCTGACACAGGGCATGGCTTAGTGTGGTGGTGGACCTTGGGGCAGGACCCAGGGCTGGAGGTGACACTTGCTAAAGCCTTTCCCTGGGTCATTAGGGTGGCATTGCTCAACCTCCATGAGCTGGTAGCCTCCTACCATAGGATTTTGCAACAGGGAAGCCAAGATGCTCAGCAGTTACATCTTCCCAGTGAGCTGGCGTGTGAGTGTTGGGGTGTGTGCTGGGTGCTATTTCTGACCTTGCTGGAGGTGGGTGTGGGTATGTGTGTGCACAGAGCTGCACACAGGGGAGACCTTTCTCTGCTTCCAGCTGGAAAAACCCCACCAGTGACTCATGATGCCCTCGTTGTACCATGTCTTGCTGGGAGACACTGTTTCCTCTTCACCACCAGACATAAAACGCCATCCCATTGTGTCATGACATTGCTGCCTCTTTTTAAGCACCCCATGGTGATCTGGGTGAGGCCATCAGCAGCAAGCCAAGGCATCTCCTCCCTGCACTTACCTCCTGGCCCATGTCTGCAGGTGGACAGCACTGGAGGTGGCTCTTGCTCCTCACCTTGCAAACAGGCATCCTGGCTGTTCACAGCAACAGGGAATACTGTGTGGCAACATCACTTTATCCTCCCCCCTTCACCTGGAGAGTGACAGGGGGGAAAAACCAAAAGAAGACTAAAGTGAAATCTAGGTGTATAAACCTTAGATTAATTAAAAAAAAAAAGATCATGTGAGCACAGAGAAACCAGTATGAGTGCTGAGAAGTGAAACTTTGTCCCTAGTGGACTCTTCTGAAGTAAATGTGTGCATGTGGTCAGCTGCAAGATGGTTCCAGAGACAGGCCAAACCCAGCAGCATCCTCTCTGTCCTCCTGTGGAATACGGGTACCACAAAGGGCACTGCCACAGCTGGAGAAGAAGCTGGGGCTCAGGCCTGGCCAGGAAATGATTTTATATCTTGAATATAAAAGTTAGCAGGAAAAGAGTGGTTTCAGGTGAAGTAGTGATGTTCACACTAAGCATCCCCCATCTCCTCATCCTGAGGGACCCTCATTCCCCCATCTGTACAGGTGAGCAGTGGTTTTCTTCCCTTCTTACGGGGCCAAGGAGGTCTGGTGGACTAACCCTGGCTGGAGATGTCGTGGTTTTGCCCCAGCTGAGAGCCCAGCACCATGCAGCCACTTGTTCTTTAAAAGGGAGTGTGTGTGTTGGGGGGGGTGTGGGGTGGAGAGGGAAGGAAAAGGGAAAAAAACCCACCCCAAACCCAAGGAACCAAAACCTTGTGGGTTGGGATAAGGGTAGTTTACTGGAACAGCAGACAGATAGATATAACAGTGATAACAGGACTTTACAGCAGAATATACAAGACTGGTGCTACACAATGCAGTTTCCCACTCAACCACACAACTCAGGCTGTACAGCTCAGAGCTGTCCCAAAACCAGACTGTCCCCAAAACCACTCGTCCTGGAGCTGCCTGCTCCTCCCTCCCCACCAGCCCCCCTTTTATGCTGAGCATGACGTAACTGGCATGGAATAGCCTCTTTGTCCAGTTTGGGTCCCTGTCCTGGCTGTGTCCCCTCCTTTCTCCTTAGCAGGGAAATAGGAACAGCTGAAAAGTCCTTGATTGCTTGGCACCAGCTAGAAGCATTGGTGTGTTCTCAGCACTGCTCCCATCCTAGCTCCCAAACACGGCACTCCAGCTGCTGCCAGAAAGACATTAACTGTATCCTAGCTGAAACCAGGACAGGAGGCCAGGTGCACACCAGCTCTGCTCCATCACTCCTCACCTCAGCTGGGCAGGGGAGAGAAAATACCATGAAAGGCTTTTGGGTCAAGATAAGGACAGGGAGAGATCATTCAGCAGTTACTGTCACGGGCTAAACAACCTGTCAACACAGCATAAAATGCATCTAATTTATTACCTGATCAAAACAGAGTAGGGTAAGGAGGACAAAACTAAGTCTTAAACCACCTCCCTCCACCCCTCCCTTCTTCCCAGGCTTAGCTTCACTCCTGATCATCACACCTTGTGCTCCTTCCTCCGCAGGGGGAGGACCCCTCACGCTCTTCCCCTGCTCCAGCATGGAGTCCCACTCATGGCAGACAGTCCTCCACGAACTTTTCCAATCACAGAATCACAGAATGGTAGGGGTTGGAAGGGCCCTCCAGAGATCATGGGGTCCAACCCCCCTGCCAAAGCAGCTCCCCAGCTCATATTGCACAGAGAGGCGTCCAGACGGGGCTGGAATCTCTCCAGAGAAGGAGACTCCACACCCCCCTGGGCAGCCTGTCCCAGGGCTCCCTCACCCTCACTGGGGAAAAGTTCTTCCCCATGTTGGTGTGGAACTCCCTGTGCTCCAACTTGCAGCCATTGCCCCTTGTCCTGTCCCCACAGACACTGAAAAGGGGCTGGCCATTTCCCCCTGCATCCCATGCTGAAGATATTTACAGACATTAATAAGGTCCCCCCTTAGTCTTCTTTTCTCCAGGCTGAACAGCCCCAGCTCACTCAGCCTTTCCTCACAGGGGAGATGCTCCAGGCCCTTCATCATCTCTGTAGCCCTTCTCTGGACTCTCTCCAGGAGATCCCTGTCTGTTTTATCCCAGGGAGCCCAGAACTGGACACAATACTCTCTGGAGGAAAGGGGGCACCAGAGCCATTCAAAAAGACCCTCTTCACATGACATGTTGCATTTGCTTTAGGGTGAAACTGGATGTGCTGAGGCTGTGCAGAGGAGAGGTCTGGTGAACTTGGGGGTCACAGAGTCGGTCCCAGAAGGTCCATCTGGGAGCTCTTCAGTAACAAGCTCGCCTCAAGACGAGCAGTAGCCTATAAAATGAAATTAGCTTTGGGCCTCTGGGCATGGCTTAGCTGGGTAGGTTGTCTAATTACACTGACCTTCCCTTGTTAAATCTCATGGGACTTGTTAGGATGACTACAGATTTTAAATTATCTATTTTTTTCCTCTTTTCACTGACTTGGAAATGTTTTTCCTATTCAGGCTGACACTTTGTCCATCTCCTGCACATCCCAGGTGGCTCAGTGAAAATTATTTCTTCTGCAAAACATGAAGAGAATAATGAAACATAATGTTTACCCAGCTCTGACAAGCTTTTTGCTCAGAGGCTCTCCAATAAAAATGGCCCTGGGATTTCCCAGTTTGCTAGGAAGCCAGAGAACTGGCAAGAGACCTTTTGCTGTGTGCTGTTTGGAACTACCCTCTCCAAACTGCAGCACATGCTTCTTGCAGGTGCTTGTGCTGGGAAAGCAAGGAGCAGTGGAGTTCAGATATGAGAGAAGGAGCACAGGCATGCTTTCAGCAATCCAGTACAAATCAAGAGCTCTCCAAAAAATCTGGTTTTGACCCCTTGATTTCCACCCCTAAAGAAGGCCCAAAGCCTGCACTCAGTGGAGAAGGGGGATGGGGGAAAGCAGCTGCTGTAGAGAAACCCCATCTGCAGCACAGGAATGTAGAGATAGATATTCAATCCCCCAAGCAGATGTCATGGGGGTCTACTGTGCTGGGAGGGGATCCATCATGGTTTGTGCACATTGTGGGACAGGCAGCTGTGTGGGCAGGACTTCCAGGAAAAAGGGCTGGTCTGTGTTGGGTCTGGTGAGGTAGGATTCCCCAAGGGAAGAACCACAGCTGCTTTAAATCAGTTTTTTCCACCTCATCACAAAGATCATGGGCTCCAGACCAACCTCAGAGCTTGTGTCATATGTGTCCCTGTCCCCCAGTAAGTTGGGGGAAGATGGGAGGAAAAATGCCTGACAGGTTTTCAGACCCTCTGCTGAGTTTGGGGTGCTGACAGTTAAAAAAACACCAGCATCCTCTGGATATCAACAGAGCCAATTCAGCTGGGAAGTGGTGAGAGTGAGAAATTAAACATTGGTCTCAGGCTGATGTGTTGGTCACATTTCAGATATGTACCACATTTTACACTGAAATTAGCCTGTTTGGCCTCAGAAGGGAAAAAACACTCAGTGCTTCACTGCATTTGGGGCTGGGAGGGGAGAAAGGAAGATAATGATGTTGCCTCCTTATATATTGGCTACTTGGAGAGCCAGTTGGGACCGATGCTTGCTCTGCTGTGCAAGGACAGGATGGGGAGCACTGGGCTGGTGCAAAGAAGTGGCTCAGGGATGTGGTCCCCAGCATCTTTGACCATTCTGGGGGTGATGCTTATAGCAGAGCCTGGTGTGAGAGACGATTTTCAATCTAAGGCAATATTGTGTGCCAAAGTGGCCTGCTGAGAAATGAGCCCACCACTGGGGCTGTGCTACAAGCTGCATGCCAGCCTGAATGTCTTCTACCTTTGTTTTTTAAAGGGGTTTGGGGTTTAGAGTTTCAATTGTCCTTCAAGCACTTAAAAGCAGAAGTGATTTCTGGGTGCTGCTGGAAGGAGACCCATGAAACTGCTGCACTGGGCTGGAGAGCAGGGAGCTGTCCCAGGGATGACACCTGTCAGTGAAGGCAGTGAGCAACTGAGGGACTAACACCTGCTCCTTCACCCTGACACTGCCCAAAGCACATGCAGCCAATGCAAGAGCAGTGTCAGGATGCCTTTCTGTCTTACAGGGTCCTCCAGTGCCTGGGATGGGCAGTGGAGACAGCAAAGGATCTCACACTGAGATGGGCTCCTAAGTGCCCCCTCAAGTCACAGAGCATTTCTCAGTGACAGCTTTTCACTGAATCTTGGGTTTAGTCATATGAGGGGCTGTACATCACCTGGAGTGATGCCTTTAAGCACTGTTTCCTCAGGTACCCGTGACACCTTCATGTGGTGCCAAAGTACCTGCCAGAAGGGGAGCAGGGCACTGCAGAAACCCTGCTTTAGCCAACAGAGAGGTATGGACTGGTCTGAAATACTGACACAGGCAAGAAAGATTAATTTTTTTTAATGAAAAAAGAATAAATGTACTTTATCTGTGAAGTGACTGAGGTGTTGAGAGACTATCAAGGTGCTGTGTGATAGGGGCCAAAAGCAGTGTGCAAGCTACAGACGTGGCCAGAATGTCCCTTAGCTGACATTTGGATTCCTCTTTCTGGGTTTGATCATCACTATTCACATTTCTTGGGGCATCTGTGCTGTCTTGTGTAAGATGCTGTTTCACAAGCCCTCCTGATGGACAGATGACATCTGACTGTTGCCCTTGTGTCTCCCAGCACTGGAAGAGAGAAAAAGGCACAGCTGCTGCACAAGGCAGGAGGAAACTCCACTCACTCCTTTTTGTGATCTAGTCTGGGCTCTGCTCTGCGCTGGGGCTGCAGGGCCTCTCTGCAAGTGAGATCTTGCCAGCCTTTGCTTGCATGGGGGTCTGCTCACAGGCAGGATCCCACCCCAAAACAGGAGGAAGCAAAGTTGTCTGCTCTGAAGAAGTCAGCTTCAGGGAGATGGAGAACGCAGGCTCCCTTTGCCCATACCCTTGGGGAAACACCCTCAGCCTCCCTTTTCAGAGAGTGGGACAGGGATGGAGGGCTGCTTTTGGCTGCAACCCCCTGGGATGGGCTGTACATGTCTTTCCCTGTTGGAGATTGCTCAGATGTGCTTGCCAAATGCTGGGTGCATGGAGCCTGGGATGGAACCTGTTTGATGGCTCTTGCCTCCAGATGAAGGGGGGTGGGGTGGAGTGAGTGTAAAGTGATGTTGTGGCCCTTTGCTCTTCTAGTGCCTCTACTGATCTTCAGAAAGGACATGGCATCTTTAGTAGGGAGATGAAGGAATGTATAAATTTTAGGAGGGAGAAGTGGTCCAAGATAACTGGGGTCAAGTAAACCCTTCCGTTCCTCTGTGGTGAGCTGATGATGCTCTCACCTCTTGCAGCCTCGTACGTGTAACATAAAAGCTTTCCACAGGGGGTCACCATCTCACAGGGTATGCAGGACTGGGCTGGCAGCAGGAGGAAGGCTGGTTTTCTTATCCTTGGCGCAAGTGAGGCAGAGCCAGGCCTCCATCACAACCCCGTCCCTTATCCCAGCAGGTACGTGGTCACCTCCTTCCAGGCCGCTCCTGGAGGAAGGTCTGATACAGCCTGCCTGAAGCTGCATTTCGCTTGATCACCCAGGCACAAGGGATGTGCTGCTTCACAAGGGATGGATGCTGCTTCAGTCAGGCCCACAAAACCCTGAGTGTCCCAAGTAGACACTGTTCTGCAGGACTGGCACCTATTTTTGCAACTGTTTGCCTGGATAAAGCTGATAAAGCAGATAAAGCTGCTACAAGATACCTCCCAGCATCTCTTTTCCAGGTGGTTCCTAAACTGAAGGAGATAATCTTAATTTCACCCCATCTTCTTGTATTGCGTCTGAAGTTCATAGAATTATAGAATGGTCTGGGTTGGAAGGGACCCCAAGGATCATAGAGCTCCAACCCCCCTGCCACAGGCAGGGACACCAACCTCAGGCCTGGAGCTACACAAGGTTGCCCAGGGCCCCATCCAACCTGGCCTTGAGCACCTCCAGGGACGGGGCATCCACTACTTCTCTGGGCAGCCTGTTCCAGCCCCTCACCACTCTTTCTGTAAAAAACTTCCCCCTAATATCTAATCTAAACCTTCCTTCCTTTAGTTTTAATCCATTCCCCCTTGTCCTGCCATTGGCTGCCCTTTTAAAAAGTTGATTCCCCTCCCGTTTCTCTGCCCCCTTCAGGGACTGGCAGGCTGCAATGAGGTCCCCCCACAGCCTTCTCTTCTCCAGGCTGAACCAGCCCAGCTCCCTCAGCCTCTCTT
>VZTU01001841.1:20977-45731 GCA_013400835.1 Zapornia atra | reverse complement strand
CTGGCTCATGTTAAGTTTCTCACCCACCAGAACCCCCAGGTCCTTCTCAGCAGGGCTGCTCTCCAGGAGCTCTTCTCCCAGTCTGTATCTATGGCTGGGATTCCTCCAGCCCAAGTGCAGCCCCTGACACTTGGCAGTGCTGAACCTTATTAGGTTCCCCCAGGCCCACCTTCCCAGCCTGGCAAGATCCCTCTGGATGGCTTCCTTTCCCTCTGTTGTGTCAACCACACCACTCAGCTTGGTGTCATCCACACCATCCTGGTTTTCAATATATTGCTGTAAGAAAAGAGACAGAATCTGGATGTTTCTCCAGCATGATCAATAAAACGCAGGAGTTATAATATATTATCAACAAATTGAATTAATTTAGCCATTATTCAGATCTCTGGCCTAATTGAAATGCAGTCTATTATGCTTTTGTAGACCTCTGCAGTGCTTTCCCAAGTATAGCTGCTGACACATGTCACTGTATTGCTTGTAAATACCGAGGCTGCTGGATTCCAGCTTCTTGTGCAGGGTGAGAAAACCATTGGCTCTGCAGACACTGAAACCACCTTTGTTGGTGCCAGTGACATTTAGTCCTGGCAGATAAGCACCAAGTGGGAAACTGTGTTGCCCCAAATACGTCTCAGGGCCATGTTCAGAGCCAGCAAAAGTTGTGTGTACACTTTGTAGTGTAATTAATGGTAAATGTCCTCCCCCCTAGGAAATGATTGGCTGAAAATTAGATGAGATCTGGAGGATTCAATTTAGGTAAATACCTGGGGTTGTCCCATGGATTATTAAAAAAGAACAAAAGCCTTACTCTAGTTGTCTCTTGGACCCCTCAGGCTATTAAATTGCATAAATCTTGGCTTCAGAATTGAAATTAGCTCCCTTAACTGCATCAGCATAAAGCAAATGTCTCCTTTTCTACAAGCCTTTTTTAAAGGTGGGTTTTAGATTAAATGGATTGCAACTCAAGCAGATATAAAAGGCTGTGTTGTGGCAATGCAAATGATGTGATATATGGTATAATTGGGATCATTGTGTAGAAGAATGAAAATCAGGATAATTTTTTGTTTGCTTGCTGCTTGCTTTCCTGCTCCTGAGATATTGTGCCATCAATTAAGAGCTTATTTCTTCCCTGTGAGGTTGACAGGCTCATGTTTGAGGAAAACTGAAAATGGTCTTGTATCAAATGGAAAAGGTTGTGAAGGTACAGAAATTACCTGGCAGTGCTTGGCTCAGAGTCCTGGGAGGGGGGGGCAGGGGGGGCAGAGGGGTGTCTTGGCTGTGCCCAGGTCAGGCATGGCTAAATTCCACATTTTCTGCTAACAGCCAGCTGGAGTTTAGTTAAGCAATATGTGACTGAATGCAAAATGTTGAGTAAAGGACAAAGGGGGTCTTGGTAGCATGACACAGCACCAGCTGCAGTGCTACAAGGGCAGTGTCTGGGGGAGCCAGGGTGTCCCCTCAATGTCCTCCCGTGGTCACATTGCATTTTTTGAGTCTCCAGAGGGCTCTGTGGTAAGGTCCTTTTCTCCTCAACATCTGCTTGGGAAGGTGCAAGGCTACATCAAATACTTCCCTGGAAGTGAAATAGCTATTAAACATCTGCTGGAAGTCTATACCAAGCATTGCCTTGTCATCAGCTGCATCTCATCCCTAGGTTACTGGGTTTGGAAAGAAAGGTTCAATAAGAGCAGACAGACAGATGGTTATGTTATCTACTCTTCAGTTTATGGAGAGAACAAATGTGGTGAGATGGAAGGAAACCTTTTGGTTTCTGTGCTCAGGAATGGTTTGTTTTGTGCCTGACAGAATCATAGAATCATAGAATGACATGGGTTGGAAGGGACCCCAAGGATCAGAGAGCTCCAACCCCCCTGCCATAGGCAGGGACACCAACCTCAGGCCTGGATCTACACAAGGTTGCCCAGGGCCCCATCCAACCTGGCCTTGGACACTTCCAGGGACAGGGCATCCACAACCTCTCTGGGCAGCCTGTTCCAGCCCCTCACCACTCTCTCTGTAAAGAACTTCCCCCTAATATCTAATCTAACCCTTCCTTCCTTTAGTTTTAATCCATTCCCCCTTGTCCTGCCATTATCTGCCCTTTTAAAAAGTTGAATCCCCTCCTGCTTATAAGCTCCCTTCAGGGACTGGCAGGCTGCAATGAGGTCCCCCCACAGCCTGCTCTTCTCCAGGCTGAACCAGCCCAGCTCCCTCAGCCTCTCTTTGTAGGGCAGCTGCTCCAGCCCTCAGATCATCTTTGTGGCTCCTCTGAACCCTCTCCAACAGTTCCACATCTCTTGTATTGGGGGCCCCAGCTCTGGACACAGGACTCCAGATGGGGAAATGGGTGTCCCAGATGGGACGTGAGCGACTTCTCTCACTCAGACTTGGTCAAAGCTCTTACTGTGCTCTGAGGTCATTGCCAGAGCAGAAGGAAAGCATCTTTTCATGCCTGTCTGAAGACCAAGACCTGAGCAGTGAGTGGAGTTTTTTTGGTCCCCTTTTGAAATTGATTACCCACTGCCATTGCTTGGAGGATTTGGAGATCTGAGACAACACTTAAGTCACTGGTGTGAGTTCATCTCAGAGTAACTTCTGAGAATTGTCTGTTTTGCTCTTCATGGACTTAATGTTATCACAGGTTAGTTTTGCTGATATGTTCTATTTTTATTATTATAATATCTACAATCTATTTTATTATTAAGTGCCATAAAATAGAAGTAAGGCCTCCAGACTGCACCAAAACCAAATCGATCTGAGAATGAAGAATGTCTAAGGATGGTTTCTGGTTACCTGGTTCTCCTAAGCCCTTGACTTTGCCTTGCACAACAGAGCCCAACACAGGTTCTAGTGGTTTCCAGGCCCTTTGTGTACTAAAATCACATGTTGTCTGGAGGGGGATTTCAGATAGTACCTTACGTTAGGATATGTTCTTGGATACTGGGATACTCCCAGCCACCATGGATGGCTAAAACTCAGCCCCTGCCATTGTGCTGTGAGGGATGGAAAAGGAAGCAGTGGAGATTTGGGGATGTTTACATCAATTTGGCAGAGGTGAGAATGGGGGTGTGGTGCCACTTTTTCTCCCTGCCTGCCTGCCACCACAGTGGGACAACACTGTAAGGATGCACAAATCAGTGTTGCCTGGACTAAGTTTATTTGTAGTCCTTCAAAAACCTCATAACAACCCAAATACCACAAAAAGGTTTTATTATTAGTGCACTTCCACTTGTATTGATGGGCCTTGCCCCAACTCAGTCAGAAAAGGCTCATTGATGAAAGGGTGAACACTGTATTCAAAAGCTTCCCAGTATCTGTCCCTTTTCGTGGGTGTCACATTCACCCTTCCACCTGTGGGTGTTCACAGTGACTTACCCTGAGACCTTGGCATGGAGGAGTCTGAGAGCAGTGGTGGCTTTACTTTTATATATTTACTTAAAATTGTCTGCTTAGGCACTCTGACGTGCTCACTCCGACCTCTGACCACCGTGGGTTGTATTTGTGGCCTGGGACCTCAGGCATTACCTTGCATGCAGTTGGCCTCACACCTAGGGTCACAGCTAAAAGAAGTCAAAATTAGTTTGGGCCAAGATGTGCCCTGAGACCTTGGGCTGTCAGGGCAGTAGAAAGCTTGTGGCCTTTTCCTAGCAGTGACACAAATCACATTTACTGGGCTGGAGCTGGGATAAAACCTCTCCAGGCTTCCATCCCTGCAGGCCTGAACAAAGTGTTGTGGCAGGAGCTGGGGGGGCTGCCAAGGAAAGACAAATGGCTGATCCTACAGGGGAACTCATTCCACATTAATCTCACTGCTGCAAAGTAACTGGGACAGCAAGGCAGTGGATGAATCAGGAGGAGAGGGAGAAGACTGGGAGAAGAGCTCCTGGAGAGCAGCCCTGCTGAGAAGGACCTGGGGGTTCTGGTGGGTGAGAAACTTAACATGAGGCAGCAGTGTGCTCTGGCAGCTCACAAGGCCAATGGGATCCTGGGCTCCATCAGCAGAGGGGTGGCAGCAGGGACAGGGAGCTGATTGTCCCTCTCTACTCTGCCCTGGGGAGGCCCCATCTGGAGTCCTGTGTGATTCTGTGATTACCTAAAGAAGGTCTATGCTTCTGAAGATCTGCTGTAGAGAGGTTTGAATAGTGAAGAAGCATTAACAGCTGGTGAGGAGCCACCTTCATCCTGATCCTGACTAGGATGCAAGTACAGCTTTTTGGCAAGGGTCCCTCCAGCCAAGAGGTCATGTTGGAGGGGCCATAAGACAGCGAAGCAAAGCTTGGCCATACTGGCTTTGCTGTACTTGCAGATGTTTTGGGTGATGTATGGTTGGCAGCTCCATCAAGGGGTGTTGGGTACACAGAGGTCTCTGACAGACCAGCCAGAGCCGCTGGGGCACACACGTGCCTGAGAAGGGCAGGCATGCAGAACTGGTGTGCAGCATGCGTGCGTGAGTGCTGTGTGGAGTGATACTGGGATGGAGGCAGCTCAGGTGTTGCAAGGTCATGGCCTGGGGTGCAGGTCAGCTCTCTGCTGCACAGCAGGCTCAGCCAGGGGATAGGGATTTAAGGCTGCAGCCCAGCAAAACAACCAGGGATGGTGGCAACCATGAGCCTGGCTGTGTCAGGGATGAAAGAACAGGAGAGTGAACCAGGGAAAGCCAAGAGCTGTGTTCTGCCGTATTTCCCACTGCTTGATAGGGCTGTCTGTCCCTCACAGCAAAGCAAGTATATATCCTTCTCTGGAGACATTCAAACCCACCTGGATATGTTCCTGTGGGATTTAGTCCAGGTGATCCTGCTCTGGCAGGGGGGTTGGACTAGATGAGCTTTTGAGGTCCCTTCCAACTCCTAATGTTCTGTGATTCTGTGATTCTGTGTGAATATCACTGTACCCCATTTTTTTTCAGTTCCATGCAGCTAGCTAGAGAGGACAGGCTGCTGCCAGCATGTCATTTCCTCCCCACCTGCCTATCATTCTTCTGCCTTGCTTTTCAAAGAACTCATTACTCATTCCTTTTGTTGCCACCAAATGTTGGCAACCAAGGCAGGCTGGGAGTGACACCTCCCTGACAGCCTGCAGAAGCACCGGGTGTTTAATTGGCTGCTTCACCCCAGGATAAATAAACCTTCAGAGCTTCAGCCTCGAGTGTTTAATCAGAGAAGTTAAATGTTTAGGGGATTGGATCGCTTGATCTATGTGCTTAGAAGTTTTCCTGCTTCTCCTTGACAAGCCAGACATGCTGACAGTTGGCAGAAATCTTAAAGATGCTTGTGCAGAAGAGAGCTGTAGTTGAAATGTTGGGGTTTTTTTTGTTATGGGTTTTTTTTTTTTGTTTTTTCATTTTCTGATTGATCCTGGAGAACATGAATGAAGTTGGTGAAAAATGGCAGTGTGCTTAACCACTCTCTGACATTGCTTTTTTTCCCCTGAACAGGTTGTCCTCAGCACAACAGCTGTGATTCCTGCTTATGAGGAGGGGGTGACCTTTCCATCAGGGCTCCTGGAAAACCCAACCAGGCTGTATTCCTGCATCCCCACAGGGTGATGGGTGGGAGCAGGACTCACAACTTGCCCACCTCCTGTTTTTCCCTTTCTGTTCCTTGTTTGGGTCCATGTCACTCCTGTGCAGCAGAGCAGCTCCAGCAGGAGAGGTGTGATCATGGATCACTGGTTTGAGGAGGACATGCATGTTCCTCTTCTGGTGTTCAGGAAGGAAGTTTGGTAGTGCCATGCCCAGATGTGGAACTGACCTTGAGTCACCCGCATCTGACTGAGCTCTGGTAAAACCTGCAGAGGACAGGTTGATGTGAGCCCAAGAGCACTGGCAGAATAGAATCACAGAATGGCAGGGGGTTGGAAGGGACCTCTGGAGATCATCTAGTCTGAATCCCTGCCAGATCAGGATCACCTAGGTTGAACCACACAGGAACACATCCAGGCAGGTTTTGAACGTGTCCAGAGAAGGAGACTCCGCAACCTGTCTGGGCAGCCTGTCCCAGTGCTCTGTCACCCTCAAAGAAGTTTCTCCTCATGCTGAGATGGAACTTCCATCAGGGAAGGTGATTGTCCCTCTCTACTCTGCCCTGGTGAGGCCCCATCTGGAGTCCTGTGTCCAGAGCTGGGGCCCCCAATACAAGAGAGATGTGGAACTGTTGGAGAGGGTTCAGAGGAGCCACGAGGATGATGAGAGGGCTGGAGCAGCTGCCCTACAAAGAGAGGCTGAGGGAGCTGGGCTTGTTCAGCCTGGAGAAGAGAAGGCTGTGGGGGGACTTCATTGCAGCCTGCCAGTCCCTGAAGGGAGCTTATAAGCAGGAGGGGATTCAACTTTTTAGAAGGATAGACAATGGCAGGACAAGGGGGAATGGATTAAAACTAAAGGAAGGAAGGGTTAGATTAGATATTAGGGGGAAGTTTTTTACAGAGAGAGTGGTGAGGGGCTGGAACAGGCTGCCCAGAGAAGTAGTGGATGCCCCGTCCCTGGGGGTGTTCAAGGCCAGGTTGGATGGGGCCCTGGGCAACCTTGTGTAGCTCCAGGCCTGAGGTTGGTGTCCCTGCCTGTGGCAGGGGGGTTGGAGCTCTCTGATCCTTGGGGGCCCTTCCAACCCACGCCATTCTATGATTCTATGATTCCTGTGTGCCCATTGCCCCTTGTCCTGTCACAGGGCGCCACTGGAAAGAGCCTGGCCCCATCCTCCTGACACCTGCCCTTCAGATGTTTATAAGCATTGATGAGATCCCCCCTCAGTCTTCTCCAGGCTGAACAGCCCCAGCTCTCTCAGCCTTTCCTCACATGAGAGAAGCTCCAGTCCCCTCATCATCCTTGTAGCCCTTGGCTGGACTCTGTCCAGCAGTTCCCTGTCTCTCTTCAACTGGGAAAGCGCAGCAGAGGGTAAATTCACTGCCCTTAGGTATTTCCTGGTATCCCTCAGTGGGAAGGTTTTCTCTGCAGCTGATACTAGAAATTCCCCAGTACAGTTGAGTGCAAGCATGTTTGGGGAGTGACACCCCAGCCAGCTCTAGATTGCATCTGGCAGAAGTCTTCTTGGAGGCAGAAGTTTGACTGTAAAGTATCGATTTCACGTTATTTAATTTTCATCTTTATAAAAGCAAAAGGCTTCTGTATCATGGTCTTTCAAACTCTCCCCAGTGCAGAGGGAAGTCAGCCAGCTGAGGTGGGTTTTAAAGCAGTGCTCCTCTCAGGCCTTGGGGAGTTATTTCCAAGAGTTTCAAGTGGAAGGCAGCTGGTTTGGAATTGGTTTTTGTTCTGAAGTGAGACACTGAAATCACAAATCTCTTCAATGTTTTACTTGCAAATGAATGATTTGCAAAGATCAATGTTTTCCTGCTTAATTAGTTTTCAAAATGAAAATTGTGCTTTCACTGTGTCCTTCAAAGCACTCATTTAAGATGGTCACAAATGTAAGGTGCCACTTTTGTTAACAAACTGACATCCCATAATTCATAGACTCTTTTAGTTTGAGAAGTGGAGGAAGAGGCAGGAAGGATTAAACCCACTTCTGGCCAGTTCTGGTTAATGAAGATGGAGGAAGCAATAACCTCTCCTCCTGAAGTTTTTAGATAATATCTGCTGTAATCGTTCACTTCTCTTACTGACCTGGGCTGTAACTTTTCAGCCTTTTTATGTGCTGAGTATCATAGAGGGGGAAAAGCTTTAAAATATATATCTAAGGAGGAGAGAGGAGGTGAAAGTGCCTCTGTTGAAAGACACAACATTATTCCATTCAGGAGAAGCCCTATAACGAAGGCCAGCATAGGTGGTACCACCAGCAGCAGGGAAGCGAGATGCAGTAGATGCTCAGGTTAAAACCATGCACTGATTTGGGTTTGGGGGGGAGGGGGCAGGGTGGGGGCATATGTGTGTGTGTGTCTGTGTCTACGAATTTTCAATTTAATTTTAATTCACATCCAGGCGATATGGAGGTATCATAGAATCATAGAATGGTCTGGGTTGGAAGGGCCCCCAAAGATCATAGAGCTCCAACCCCCCTGCCACAGGCAGGGACACCAACCTCAGGCCTGGATCTACACAAGGTTGCCCAGGGTCTCATCCAACCTGGCCTTGAACACTTCCAGGGATGGGGCACCCACCACCTCTCTGGGCAGCCTGTTGCAGCACCTCACCACTCTCTCTGTAAAGAACTTCCCCCTAATATCTAATCTAACCCTTCCTTCCTTTAGTTTTAATCCATTCCCCCTTGTCCTGCCATTGTCTGCCCTTTTAAAAAGTTGAATCCCCTCCTGCTTATAAGCTCCCTTCAGGGACTGGCAGGCTGCAATGAGGTCCCCCCACAGCCTTCTCTTCTCCAGGCTGAACAAGCCCAGCTCCCTCAGCCTCTCTTTGTAGGGCAGGTGCTCCAGCCCTCTCAACACCTTTGTGGCCCTTCATATGGCTAATACACTCCTGGACAGATAACTGTCTTCGATTGGGATATTTGGGGTCAAGCTCAAGGGCACCTCAGTTGCAGCTCTCTCTGACTATAAATTATGCTTCCAAAATGGGAGAACTTTTGCCAAAGCTGGTCTTGGACTTTCACACCCAAGTCCTGGGCTACGGGAAGGATATGAAGCTGAATATAACACGGTGCTCTGCTGCCCAGGATGCCTGGGCTTTGCTGTTCTTCCTGCTTCTTTTATTACCTGAATCAGCATTAACTATTAGAAAATAGTCCTGTACTGATGAACAGGGAATGAGATTTTCCTCTGCCTCTGGCAGTTGTGCACATTCTTCTTGAGGGCTTTTTGTTCAGTCTCTGCAAGCTTCATGCATCAGTGCTTAGATTTTATTGTATTGGCACAAACCAGCATTTTTTTTGCAGTGCAGAGCCCATCAGAGCTCAGCTTCATGTTGCTGTGGAGAACCTGGTGTGCTGAGGTTGCTGCTGGGGTTAAATATGTGCTTTATGTTTTGAGCAGCAGTTTTGGCCTCTTGGGTGCCCCTGGAAAAGGTCTGCTATTGCCCTCCTGAAGGTTTTTTGTTCCTACTGGGGTTTTTTGAGGGGACTTAGCTGCTTGAGGTCCTTCCTTCCTGGTGGAAAACACAATTTGCATCAACTCTGCAGCCATGGTAGCCGTTCCTTGAGGGCACACAGCATGAAAGAGACCCACAGACCCATTTCCCCTATCAGTGCTCTTACTGAAGTGCTTATTATACCTTGACCCCCTTGGTTTCTTCTTGTTAATAGCAAGCTTTGGCCATGGTTAGGCATGCTGCTGACCTGACTCAGTTTGACCCACAGAGTCCTGTAGAAGTCAGCCAAGGGTATGCTTGGCCAAATGGCATCTGCATTTGAAATAGCGATCATGTTCACAGGTAAAATTAACAACCTTAAGGAAAGAAAATCCTGCTTCTCTCTTTTTTTTCAGCACCTGGCTTGTGATAAGACAGTTCCCATTCAGGTTATTCCACTCTCTATTATTCCTTTAAAATATGAAAATGAAATCCAACTCTCCTTCAGGAAGAAGGACAGGAAGTGTGTGCATAAAGAAAACACGAAATGAAACATCTCAACTACCCTGAGCTAACCATTTCCACTGAGGAAATTTCAGGCCATTTGGGATTCATGTCAGCACCTTCAAACCAGTATTATTTCCAGCAAATTTATTATGCATCCCCTTTTTTTTTTTTTCTTCCTGCATCTAATGAAATACATTCTCACTGCAAATTGTATCACCCAGCCTCCCACTAGCAGGTCACAGATGTGCACAGGGACCTTCCTTGGCTGAATGAAGGCATGAGTTGTTCTGTTCTTGCAGCTCTCTGAACGGCCCTGAGCTTCCTCCAACTCTCCTCCCACAGGTGACTGAACCATGCCCTTACACCTTCTCTTACCCCTCTCCAATGGCTTTAGTAATGTCACCCCTCTTGTGTCCCCTCCCTTTTCGGTTTCTGTCCCCGTGCAATGTTTGCAGCTGGGTGCTAGTGTGGCTTTTTACACTCCTTGCTTCCACGGGTGCCTCCGTGGTGCATTGCTTCCCCAGCACTGGTAGGTACGGTGCAACGTGGCTTCTCTTGAGCTCACCCTAAAGTCAAGTCCAAAAGCCCAGCCAGAAATACTCATTTCTGTCTCTTACCAAGGGAAGAGGAAGCAGCAACAACACTCAAAATGGAGCTTTTCATTCTGGAGAGCTCATTGGAAAAGGCTGGAAAAGGAGGGGAAGGATGGAGGCAGATAGAAAAGCTGTGAACAATCCAGGTCCTTTCCTGTCAGGGTATGGCTAATCTCTCTCTTTAGGCCTCAGCTCAGTCTTCTGGCAGCCCCTTGGCCATACAGCCATCCTCTGCGAAGAGAAAAAAGGGTTTTTCCTTATTTTTTGAAAGGACCCACAGAGCACATTTAAAAAAAAAAAAAGGGGATTTAAGATTAGGTATGGATCTTCAGATTAAAAAAACCCAACCAGCTCTGGGTATCTTACAGCCTCAGCTTCAGGCCTTGAATCATAAATCCACCTCCCACAGCTGAGCATGCGAGAAGCTCCTGACGTATTCCTCTTTTCACAGACTGCCTGTCTTCACACTAACGTGCCTGTAGCACTGAAACCAGGTGCTGCAGCTGTAAAAAATATGCTGCTTCCCATCAGTGGAGGTTAAAATCTTACAGCAACCAGCAGCTTTGCATGGCAAAGAGTTGGGGTTTGGTTGATGTTCCCCGTCAGCCGGTGATGGGAGAAGTGTTCCCCATGGATGCGTGCCTATCTGTGCCATTACTGTCATTCCCATAGTTAGATCTGCAGTTAGGCAGATCTACTTAGTCTTGCCCCAGTGCCATTTAGGGTCCTTTAGGTCCCTTCAACACTGGACTGCAGGATCCAAGTGTGCAGGATTCAATTTTTCAGGGTAAGTGTTCCTGGCAAGTGACCTCATTATGTGAACTGTGACATTGCCAGCCCAGGAGGCCTCTCCTGTGCCCTCCCTGCCTGCAAGGCTTGATGAGCTCCAGGATGCATGGCTCTGGTAAACACATCTCAACACTATCAGTGAGGCAGAAGCTCCATGCTGTGGTGGCGAGGTGCTTGGTGTGGGAAGTGAGAGTAGCTAGGGAGCTGCTTTGGCAGGGGGGTTGGACCCGATGATCTCTTGAGGTCCCTTCCAACCCCTACAATTCTGTGTGATTCTGTGATTCTCCACCTCCTAGGCATGTTGTTGTCCCTGAAGAGCTTGGCTGAGCAGTCCTCCTGGGTGGTATGAAGAGTGGCAAAGCCCCCTCAGCTCAAAATACATGGGCATATCTTTAATGTGTCAGCTTCAACCAAATGCACCCTGAACCTCTCTGGGATCACCCCCCCGTCAGACCCATCATTAATGGACCCATTTCCCTACATTGCCTCTTTCATAGAATCATAGGGGTTGGGACGTCCAGAGCTCATGGGGTCCAACCCCCCTGCCAAAGCAGCTCCCCAGCTCATACTGCACAGAGAGGCGTCCAGACGGGGCTGGAATCTCTCCAGAGAAGGAGACTCCACACCCCCTGGGCAGCCTGTCCCAGGGCTCCCTCACCCTCACTGGGGAAAAGTTCTTCCCCATGTTGGTGTGGAACTCCCTGTGCTCCAACTTGCAGCCATTGCCCCTTGTCCTGTCCCCACAGACACTGAAAAGGGGCTGGCCATTTCCCCCTGCATCCCATGCTTAAGATATTTATAGATATTAATAAGGTCCCCCCTTAGTCTTCTTTTCTCCAGGCTGAACAGTCCCAGCTCACTCAGCCTTTCCTCACAGGGGAGATGCTCCAGGCCCTTCATCATCTTTGTAGCCCTTCTCTGGACTCTCTCCAGGAGATCCCTGTCTTTTTAATACCAAGAGCCCAGAACTGGACACAACACTCCAGGTGGGGCCTGACCAGGGCAGAGTAGAGGGGGAGGATCCACTCCTGTGACCCGCTGGCCACACTCCTCCTGATGCCATCAATGTATTCTTCATGTCAGTATCTCTGTTTTTGCCCTGAGGTTTTGGGCATGTTGGGCAACACAGCATTTCCCAAAAGACATGATGGGTTCAGGAGTGAGGTAATAAGACGAGGTGTCTCAGCCTGGACTATGGTGACAGTCTAACTCTCTGCTCTGGCCTTAAACAGTACAAGCACAGTTAGGGCATTTGCACTGCTCTTTCAGTCTCAAGGGCCCTTCTGTTTCTCTTCTCAGTATGTCTGGCTACCCTGAAAAGCAGAATTACCAGCAAATTCTGTCACCTCGCTGCCTGTGTCCTTTCCAGGCCACTGCAGAATACGCTGCCCAACCCTGCTCTGAGCACATCAACCTCTAGTCTCTCCTCTCTGCAGCTGTGATTCCTTTTTCTCCTACATGTTGCTGAAAATAATAGTGCTTCAGAGCCTCACCATGCCACAACAGTTAGTGTTTTCCCATGGTTTGCCATGAGAAACTTCTCTAAGAGAGAGCAACTCCCCATCCATCAATCACCCTCCTGATGGGAGGGAGGAAGGCTGCTCAAAAGCTAGCCTGAGGAGGTGCTGCAACTCTGATTGACAGATTGGAAGGGCAATCCAGCAATTTGGGTGGGGAGACTGACTGGCCTGTTGTTGTTATGGGGCAGGAGAGCAGGTCACCTACATTGCTTGGTGACCCATTTCTCTCTGTCTTTTGCTACAGTGTGTTGTCAGATGGGCTGAAGAGCTGCTCCGTGGAGAGGCATGCTTAGCTGTATGCTAGGAAAAGCTGCCCGCATCATGAGCCCTGATGACACCCAAGCTGTGATTATGGCAAGTAGCAGTGTGTCTCTGGGCTGGGGTCACTGTTCTACCAGTGACTTTTGGCGTGCTCCTGGTCACATCACTTCCTCTCCCTCTGTTGAGGTTTCTCATCTCTGCGTAATGGTGGCACTTCATACCATATTCCTAGTCCAATGCCTTGTTTTCCTGGGAGAGCTTCAGAGCAGGAAACATCTCTCATAGCTTCTCAACAACTACTAGCTGCTCTAGGCTCTGCAGTAATGCACACAGCTGCTGGCTCTGTCTATGAATTGCTAGCTTGCCTTCCTATGAGGTAAACCCCCAGCAACAGAGTTCATTTCAAGACTGTTACAGATATATAGATATCATTCTTTTACAATACATATATATTCTTCTTCTTAATAGATTCTTATAACTTCACAAGCTTATTGGGGTCACTGGGGGCTGTGTTTGCCCAGAGAGAGATACCATTTCTCTGTTCGACTTCAACAAGAAGGAGGTGGTGACTACCTACCTGGAGGTCCATGGAGCACACAATAACTCCTGCCTGTCACAGGAGATTTTCACATGGCTTTCTTGTATGCCAGCTGTGTTGCTCAAGGACTGCTCAAAAATTTCTCATTTGCCTTGCCCACAGAAAGTGGGCTTAGGGAGCTTGTAAGCAGGAGGGGATTCAACTTTTTAAAAGGGCAGACAATGGCAGGACAAGGGGGAATGGATTAAAACTAAAGGAAGGAAGGGTTAGATTAGATATCAGGGGGAAGTTTTTTACAGAGAGAGTGGTGATGTGCTGGAACAGGCTGCCCAGAGAGGTGCTAGATGCCCCGTCCCTGGAGGTGTTCAAGGCCAGGTTGGATGGGGCCCTGGGCAACCTTGTGTAGCTCCAGGCCTGGAGGTTGGTGTCCCTGCCTGTGGCAGGGGGGTTGGAGCTCTCTGATCCTTGGGGTCCCTTCCAACCCAGACCATTCTATGATTCTATGATTCTATGAAAGTGTTGATTTATTTATTTATTGGAAACTGTAGGAATGAAAATTGCCCAGAAATGAAAAATGTTGGTAATTTTATCTTTTTTAACTTATTTTTGAGGTAGGATATGCAAATACAACAGTTTGGTGAAACTGGCAGCATGGCACATGGGAGCTGTTCTTTGGAGAATACATCTAATTTCCTACAAGAGTCAGACTCTCTTGTCATATCATTTCTAATGGGAAAACACTGGCAAAAATATTTCAGTGTAGTCCTAATTTAATAGAGTTCTCCACCCCCCCAATAACAGCAACAACAAACCCCTTCAACAGAACAGAGCAAATGAACAACATTTGTTCAGAAAGTAGATCTTGGCAAAAGCATCAAACCATCTAATAAGAAATTCAAGTCTTGAAAGGCAGTCTAGATGGAATAAAAACCCAACCAAAACAAACAGCTAATTTATTTTCTGGAAGTTTTCTGTCCATTTGCTGAAACTTTAGGAGTAAAGGCTCTCCAGGGGGGCAATTCTGTGGAAAAAACCCCCAAAGCCAGAACAATTTCTGGGCAAGTATTGAGAAATACTCTGCAATCTGCTCAAATGACTGAGTTTCAGGCCTATGAAATATTTGTATCAAATCAATTATGAACAATGTATAGATCTCAGCTTATTTCCCATGTTATTTCACTTCATTTGAAGCAAGGAAATAAGTTTATGAAAAGGATGATCAATCAGCACATCACTGGGGAAGAGGACAAGCAACAAAGCCTCACTCACTGCATCAGGACTTTGGAACAAATTGGATGGGGGATCTAAAAGGTTCTAAAGAAAAGAGGAGTGATTTCACCCTGGGGCTGACTGAGCCACCTAATACAGTGTGTGGAGAAGCATGTGCTGAAACTTAAAAATGCTAAAAAAGTCAAGGTAGGAGGGAGAGAAGGATTTGCCTCTGTATTCTATTGGCATCTTTCAGAGGATTTGAAAACCCATCCCCAGGCAGAAATATAATTTAACCTTCAGTGGAAAAGCAGTAAGTCCAGGTGTTGAAAGCAAAACAGGTGTCTTGGCTGTGATTCAGGCAACCACTGTTTCTTGCACCCTTCATAAATGACAATTGCCCTGTACTCAGAAATGGGAAATGTGTAGGAGGGAGCCCTGCCTCTGGGACCTGAGGTCCCTGTCCTTTGCATGAATTCTGACTATTGATGCAGCAGACTTCCCTTTCCATTATCCCACAGATCTGAAAACAGCTCCCTGTCAGTCCAAAGGTGATGAACATGCTCTTGATAGCTTCTGCTGCGGTGAGATGGTCAAAGGTGTTCTGGTTTCCTTTCATCACTAGCCTGAAAACACACCTTAAGTGTGAGAAGTCAGGAGGCTGGAAGTAGGAGCAGTTCCCAGGGGAGTCACTGTAGGAAATTTAAAAGGTATTCAGCTGCCACCTTTGCTCCAGGTGGGAGAAGGGTTTCGGGGCTGGGAAGGGGCTCAGCTTTGGTTCGTGGTGTTCCTGGACAGGCTGGACCAAACCAGCCCTGCAACAGAATCCAGCAGCTTGTGGTGGTTTTAACCCCCTCACAGCTGCACCTCCCTGAGCCCTGCAAGCAGGACACTGAGCTGTCTGCTGCCTTTGGAGGATGGTAGCTGTGGGCAAACGTGGCAGTCAGTGGGGATAGAGAAGCATCTGAAGAAGGAGATCAGATCTACCTAAGATCTGAGTCCTGTTCATGTTTCCCCTCCACCCCCCATCCCACTTTGGTCAGGGGATTATCCCTTTCCATATTCACACTCCCATCTACCAAGGACTTGGCAGGATTCTTCCCAAAACTCCCTTCCATGCCCAGGCTTTCTGAGGAAGACAAAGAAAGACCCTGTGGCAATTCAACCACAACTTCTCTTTCCTTTGGATTTTCTCCTGCCTGTCCCTTCCATGACCAGGTAAATCCCTGTCATGCAGGTGGCCATTCATATTGGTGCTGATTGCCAGAAGCAATAAATCACAGAAAGCAGGACTCAGAGGGATCCAGGAGGGCACTTGTTGTCCCCCTGCCTCTGGGCAGCATCAGCTCTCTTGCATCTGCTGCAGCCAGCTTGCCCTTAAAAGCTGGCAATGATGGGTACTAGGCAGGGTCCCGAGGCACTTCAGTCTTCTTTACTGTTAGGAAGTGTTCTGCAATGCAAACTACATAAATCTTACATTTATTTACCTTTTTAAAAACAGGCATACAAAAGTTTTCAGGGATTTTGTGGTTATTTTGGCAGAAAAGGAGACATGGAACTGGCTGAAGAGTAATCCCAAAGTGAAGGTGCAGAACTCCCACTGTGGGGTGAGGATGCTCCAGTGCCCATGCAGTGGCAGGCAACCACTGGCTGTGCAGACCAGCTCCCTGAAAGCTGAAGAAGATCAATACAGATTTATCAGTTGAGAATGCAGCCTTGTCTCTTTGGCATTACTTATTTATAAAGGACTCTGCTACTTAATAAGTTTTGGCTGCCACTGAGTTTATCAATTGGCTGATCCAGCAGAAAAGAAGAGTCCATTGGCCCCTCTGGTGCTGTTAAGTTTTGGGGAAGTCCAGCTTGCAAAATTTGCACAAGTAGCTACTCCATCACAACTCACTTCTCCCCCTAAAAGTAGTCCAACACTGATTTTTTTATATCTTTGGCTTGGCTGGACTGAACCAAACCTCTAGAGAATGAATCATTTTCCAGGCTCACAGCAATGGGGAGGGAGAGGCTACCCCTGACCATGGAGAGGCCATAAGCCTCTTACAGGTTCCAGAGAACAGGCTGTCACTGCCAGGGACACTGCTTCTTCCTTGGACATTGAGCAGGGGTCGTACCCCATCTTCCCATGGGGGAATGATTTACCGCTGGAGAGGCTTTGTAGGAGTAGGCAGAATTTGTTGAAGGAGGCAGAGGGGCTGGAGGACAGGATGGAGGCAAAGTGGGAGCGGTGAGGGTCTGGGGGGAATGTGACTTACAGCTCTCCCTCTCCTTGCAGTGCTTTGTGCAGATGCCAGACTGGTCACCTTTTGCTGCTGTTCTCCGCTGGATGAGCAGCCATTCAGCTTAATAAAGGGAGGTAGTGCTGGTTTGACCTGGTTTGGGGTGGGGTAGAGGTACTTTTCTTCACAGCAGGTGGTGCAGGGCTGTGTTTTGGATTTGTGCTGAACACACCGTTGATAACATGGGGATGTTTTTGTTCCTGCTGAGCAGAGCTTACGCACAGCCAAGACCTTTCCTGCTCCTCATACGGTCCCACCAGTGAGTAGGCTGGTGGTGGGCAAGGAGCTGGGAGGGGGACAGCTGGGACAGCTGATCCCAACTGAGCAAATGGATATCCCATACCCTAAGACATCATGCTCAGCCTGTAAAGCTGGGGGAAGAAGAAGGAAGGGAGGATATTCCAAGTGATGGTGTTTATCTTCCCAAGTCACTGTCAGGTGTGATGGAGCCCTGCTGCCCTGGGGACGGCTGAACACCTGCCTGCATCGAATGGATTCCTTGCCTTGCTTTGCTGTGGCCTTTGCTTTACCCATTCAACTGTCTTCCTCTCAGCTGATGAGTTTACACCCTTTTACTCTGCTGATTCTCTGGCAGGGGGAATGAGCGAGCGGCTGTGTGGGGCTCAGCCCATGGCTGCGGTTAAACCACGGCAGGGGTGGTACAGGGGAACAGCAACCCTCACCTTTAGAACAGGCAGCACCCCAAAACCTCTGCTGCGAAGGGGGAGACTGCAGAGGTGAAGAGCTGGCTGTGACCCGGCACTGCCGCTGGAGCAGGGGCCTGCAGGCTGTGGCTGCAGGCTGATTCTGCCTGCAGCATTCAGCAGATGGAAATAAAGAGTAAGTGAATGCTGCTGTTGAATTGAAGGGCTCCCTGCTTTGATGAGGAGAGCCATACCCCAGGGAACAGGGAAGAGATTTATGCTTTGGCAAAGCAACGGGGAATGGAATAATTCTGCTAGGCACAGATCACCTCTTCCATCTATTACCACTGCTGTGAGACACTCGGAAATACTGGTTCCCCCAGAAGAAATTCAGGTGTCCCTGAATGGAACAAGACTCCTCTCTACTACCAGGGCTATTTTAGCAGCAGGCAGAATTGCTTCCTTTGCAGCAATTATTTTCCCAGGTTATTTTCTTCCACATCCCTGAGGCCACACTAATGTTTCTTTTTATGCTCAGCTAAGCAGCTGATTGATTCTTCCTAGAGCTTTCCCTGTACCAGCACCAGCAGAGGACTGAGCAGCACCCAATAATACAGTAAAAGTCAATTAGTTATATGAGACCATCAGTTGCCTGCAGCCAGAGTATTTCCTTTCCCAGCTATTCTGCCTGAAACTCCATCACTCTGACAGCAAGACGATGCTGCCATGGAGCCCCGAAATTGGGACCCCTGAAAGAAGGGAAGATGAAGATCCTGGATCCAGCATCTTGTTCTTCTGTCTGTGCTTTGGGCAGCCTGAGAAAAAGAAGTCCATCGTGCCATGGCTCCCAATGTTTGATGGGGTGGCTACTGCACATTGATGTGTTTGAAAACTTCTTCTGGCCAACTGCAGCATTTGTGGACATACCCAGCATTTATGCACATGTCACTGTGTTTATGAAGCTGTGTACAGTTATGAAAGCAGGTGGTTTGTTAAAAAACATACTACTACTTCATTCAGGCAGTCAAAGAGAAGTCACTTGACTGCACTACTGAATATGCCTTTAGGAATGCAGAGTTTTAAAAAGGATGCTCTTCACAGGACACAGCAGAGCTACCCTGCCTCTGGCTGGGACATTAGACTTAATAATCTTCAGTGGGACTTTTAAGAAGTGCCTCAGGTTTTCTAGAAGGACATTTCTTATTCTTAATGACCTGTGTTCCTAAATTATTTAGGTGCCTTTGACAATCTCACCTCTAATCCTAATGCAGGCAGAGCCAGTCTTTTTAATAAGTATAATGCTGCAGCCTGCACTCTTTGTGTCCCTGGAAGAAGTCGTGCTGCTCTGCTGATGGGAGCTGATTAAATCTGTATAACTCACCTACCTGGAGATAACCATCCTGAATGTTCCCCTTTTTCCTTCTGTCTAAAGAGAAAAGATCTATTTAGTGAATACCCACCAAGGAAGGACAAAAACTGTGTGCATGGGCACACAGAGGCAATCCTTATAGCAAACCCCACTACATTAGTAATACTTTGTACCAACATGATTTATCATGCATAATTTATCAGCTTAAGCCCTGGGGCTGCAGTTCTAGCAGCTCAATTCGCATCCCTTCATGCACAGTACTGTCCCTTAAGGTCCAGTGAACACCTGCATTATTCACAGTAAACCTGCAGTGTTCCCACCTGGGGGCAAATTTAACTGGAAAGGAGGAAATGTGAATTTTTGGCTCCAGCACAAGGAGGGGGGTGATGATAAATGCTCCAAACAGTGGAGCAGGCACATTTTTTGGTAACACTTCTGCCCCTTAGGTCTGAGCAAAGAACTTCACAGAGCAAAGTAGCATGTACTCCACCAACCTCTCCTGCAAAGTATCGACTCTGCAGCCTAGGTGTTACTGTGCCTGCTAAAACTCCTTGGTGGTGTTGACTGTACTATCACACACTTCTTCCACTACTCTGGAGTGAGTAGCCAAGCCCCTCTCCCTTACTTTCATAATTAAAAAAGTAAAAAAAAAATCATCACAGAAACCTCTGCAGTTCTCTCCTAAATGATGGTTCTTGAAAGGGGTCACAGATCAGCACCGCTACGTGAGAGGAATGGAGCAGGTACCAGGTTATTTTCTGTCAGTGCTTCCAGAGTACAGTGTTTCACACTGAATTCCAACTGTAGGAAGATTTTTGCTGCCAGAAATTGCCTTTTTCTTTTTCTTTTTTGGAAAGCAAATGCTTTTGTGAGAGCATGTTGGCTTTGATTATATTTTTAATGGGGGAAAAAAGTTGCAGGGAGTCATTTTGAACTTGCCATTTTTCTTTAAACAATGCAGCATGCACATTCTGCCTGTTCCAGCCTTGACTTATACACAGATAATAAAATGAAGTAACTCTGTAATGTGTGGAAGATTGAGCAGAATTGAAATATACCACCATGGAAGTGAAGTTTTTCTTCCTCAGACCAATGTGAATGACACTACACAATTAACTTAAACAAGAAATTTATTCAGAACTATCTTTGTCATGAAAGTTACATTCAGAATTTAACTCCAAAATGGCATGAAGACATATTTCTAAAAGTTTGGGCCCTCTTCCTGGCAGGACGCTCCCAGTTTCCAGATGGCAGCATCCACTTGGGCAAGTTGAGGATGGCTTTTGTGCTCTGCAAGCATCACAGAATCACTGGGTTGGAAAAGACCTTTAAGATCATCAAGCCCAACCAATCCCATCCTAAGCTTAACCTTCTCTCTAAGTACCTCATCTACCCTTTTTTTGAACACATCCAGGGAAGGTGACTCCACCCCCTCCCTGGGCAGCCTGTGCCAGGCCCTGACAGCTCTTGCAGTGAAAAATTTTTTTCTAATATCTAATCTGCCCCTGCCCTGGCACAGCTTAGTGCCATTTCCCCTTGTCCTGTCTCAAGAGACCATCACCCACCTCTCCACAACCTCCTGTCAGGTCGTTATAAGCAGTGATAAGGTCTCCCCTCACCTCCCTAGACCTACTGGCCACACTATTTTTGATACAAGCCATTGGCCTTCCTGGCCACCTGGGCACACTGCTGACATCTTCAGTCTACTCATTCTTCTATCTCAAACCACCCTTCAAGCCTGCTCACTTTCAGTAAGACTGCTTTGACCTTGGCAGCAGAAATGATTGCTGGGGTGTTGTCCACCACCCTGCTGGGTTATTGTATGAAGCTTGTCCTCAGAGTGGTGAGCACAGATTAAAGCCAGCCCAAGCCCCAGAGAGCAGAAGCCTTGTTACTTGATGGACATCTGTTGGAGCCTGGAAGTGCTGATCAAATTCTTGCCCGTTGCTCCAGGCACCATCTGGTGGTCACAGTTCTCTCTCAGAAAAGAAAAAAAATCACCTTTTTTTCCCTAGAATCTGGTTCTTTAGGACCAACAGAAAACAAAAGTAAAGGTCTCTCCTTCAGCCTCTCCTGAGAGACAGGAGTAGCTCTGTCAGGGGTGGCTGGGCTGAGCTTGGTGTACTGTGGGAGACACAAAGGGAGGGAGAGGCTGATGGTGAGTTCAAGTACATGTTTGTGCAGTGAAAACAAGCTAAGCAAAGGAGAGGGGAGACGAGTGAGGGAGCTGGGGGAGCAGGGATACTGAGGAGCAGGGGAATCTGTCTCCCAATTAAAGCCTGCACATTTACAGCAGGAAGGGTAATTGATATTTTTTAGAGGGGGGTTGTCCAGGTTTGTTTCAGAGAACATCTTGCTTTTGAGCAACACCTCTCCTCTGCTGTGAAGGAATTGCCTGAGTGCTCCCAGGGGCTGTACGGACGCATAGATGGATGGAAGTGCTGGAGGAGCTGGGCTTGAAAGGTGAAATACTGCTGCTTCTCTGCACCATGCATGGGTATGCTGTGGGGCCTCTTGCTGCTCGGTGTGGCAGTCAACAGGTGTGTGCTTGGGTTCAAAAAGTGCTTAGACAATTTGAGAGAAGAAAAGTTAATTGTGGCCTATGAAACACAGAGGTGCTCTTCTCCAGGAGCCAAAATCACTGGCAGACAGGAGAGTGGTGTGGGGGTCAGGAAGTTTGAGTACAGTCATCCTGATCTTATTGGGCTAGCTCAGTTTTCAGTTGCTTCTTTTGCTCTGGATGTTAGCAGTGGGGGGACATGTGGCACACAAAATCACAAGCTCCCTCTGTCCTGTTCAGCTTGGGTTGGAAGTGGTATGTCTTATTTATCTCTATTACCAGGGCTACCCTAACAAGCATGCTGGTGAAAGAGATGAGGGTTATCTACACAGTGCCTTGGGGTTCTGTACAGATATGCTTTTCTGAGCATCTTGAAGATAGGTTCTGTCTTGGCTCCCACCTGGAAGGTCCTGTTAGCTCTTCATGCTGCCAGTCTGACTTGCAAAGTCATTAGTGAGCCCAGGAAGGGCCTGGAGGACCTTCCATTGTGGATAGCTCAGGCAGGACACTTCTAAAACGGGGGTAGAAGAGAATTGGTGGGAGAAAAGAGGTATCTGAAGAGGAGAAAGCTAGCTAAATTTTCCTGTTGTTACTTAATGTTCTGCTCACTTTCCTGTTGATGCTTCTGTCCATCATCAAAGTGGAATGGGATCAGAGAACCTTGAAGAGTAAATTTATGATACTGATTTTTACTTTTTTTGGTCCTACATATAGGAATGACCTGTAATGGAGAAACTAAGAAGCTATTGTGCTCCTGCTTTGGCTCCCAGTGGTAGATGAAGATAGCTTTCTTCCAATTACACAACCACTGTTTGGATTGCTCCTGGACAAGATGACCCTGCATCAGTTAGGTCAGCAGGACATTGCTTGTTCCTTTCCTAAGGTGTCCACTTAGAGACCTGAACATCAGCTAGGTGTATATAATGTTAATGAAATTGTGATCAGGCTTGTATGCCTCTGTCTTCTAAGCACAGAGCTCAGCTTTTGTTTCTTAGGGAGTAGGTTTCTAGCTCAGTTTCCTATGAAATCAGGGTTAACTGATGATGATGAGTGTGTGTACTGATGCAAGCAGAGCTGTGCCTCTCAGCCCTGTAACTCTGAGCCCCATTTCACCAGAATTTGACAAAATAGTAGGGAGTGTCAATGTGTTAAGGTACAGAAAAGCAACCCTGCTAATGCTATCTGAAGGCAAAGATGCAACATGTGACTGCAGAATAGAGAAAATGTACAGGCAAGAGTTGTTATAAAAGCATCTGTGGGAAGGAGCCAAACCAAAGCTGTTAATCCTCCATGGTGGATTCTCCCACACAGCAGCCTTTCCAGTGCCAGTAGAAACAATACACAGAGCTGATGGAGATGAGGCAGCTGGTGCACAGGCTGTCCTCTGTTTATCAGTAGTTAGCAAGGGTCATCAGTCTTTGTCAGAGAATTTGGATCAGTCCTGCCCTGGGAGGAGGGAACTGAGACTAGAAATGATGTGAGATACTATACTCCCTGTTCATATGAGGGTATGTGGACTACAGAAATATTCATGAGGCCCTCATGCTCTAGTACACCTTGTGTGGCATGAAGGCTGTCATCAGTCAAGTTGTTCCTGCTCTTTCAGAGTACAGTGCTTGGGTATTGGCCTGTCAATCCTGATGTGACAAGCCTGGTTGCTAGACCATTTACAGTCTAGAGGAAGTAATAGTAATGTTAGGTGTCTGAGGCTTACTCATGTCTCATCACCTGGTGATGGTGTCCCTTGAAGATGATGTTTGCTTTATAGCTTCCTCCACTGGAGCTATCTAGCCCAGCATGCCTCCTTCCTCTGTGAAGGAAATGCACTATGTGGCAGTGGTTCATCTGCCCAGTTTAACTCCTCATGGGTTAAATAAATGGTGCTGTGGAAATGCCTAAACAACAATGCCTACACAGAGCAGTCTCATTCCAGGCGTAACTGCCAGTGGTGGTCTTGATTGGCCCCCCAAGAAGTCTCTTGGAGTCAAGAACACCAGATAGCATTGTCCCTGCAGAGAGGAACCAGGGTGCATCAAGTCTTGGGCTGGCAGCAGCACTGAGTGACTAACTGCAGAAGCATGAGTTGAATGACTGTGTCAGTGTGAATCAGCATGGGGCCTTCAGCAGCAATTTCCACAGAAAGATTACATGCTGAACAGCAGTGACTGTGCTGGTTAGCTCTCTGACAACGATAACAAGTGCCTCTCTCAGATGGAGAAAGAGGTTCCTTAGATGCTCAAAATCAGGGGAGATTTTGAGTGACAGATTGCCTTTCTGGTCCTTTGTGCTCAGTTCCAGCTTGCTGCAGGTGTGGTGTCATGCCCTCTGTCAGGGGCAGGGTCTGTAGTTTTGGAGAGGATAAGCAGGGGAGAGCTGTGGAGCAGCATTAATTGAAGACTGGTAGGAATGTTGCACAGGGAGATCAACCAGTGGCTTGATTGTAGTGTGTAATTACCTCCAGGAGAGACAATGTCAGATGCTAAGAGACTATTAAATCCAGCTGAGAGAGACATGAAAATGTTTTTTTTTTTGGTCTTTCTCCATCTGTTGAAGTTAATTTCATATCTCCACTGATTTAAAAACACCTATCAGCAGTCTGTTTGGATGCTGGACTTGGCCCTGCAGCACAGGACTCAGCAGGTACCAGCTGGAAAGTAAAATATTGCTGATGGACAGGGAAGAGAATTGCAGCATGAAGTCTCTGTCCATTGCCCCTCAGCTAGGGAAGCACAGCTCTGTGCAGGGATAGGATCAGCCCTGGGGTGAACCTTGTGAATGGATTGCAGCCAGCTTTGCATCCCAGCTCACTGACCGCAGCAAGCTGTGAGAGCCAGGACTGGAGAGATGCCAGCTCCTACTCCTGTCTCTCCCCTTCCTTAGCTGTGGTTTGGTACATGGTACAAGGGGGCCATCCTTGGGCTGGAATGGGGAGTTTGACACTTGCCTTACAGACATGGGTGGGCAAAGGGAAGGCACTTGCTTCATCAGATGTGTTCCTGGGCTGATGTTATGGGTAAGATGTGTATATCTTGGCTCCATCAGAAGAGGGGTGGCCAGCAGGGACAGGGAGCTGATTGTCCCTCTCTGCTCTGCCCTGGTGAGGCCCCATCTGGAGTCCTGTGTCCAGATCTGGGGCCCCCAATACAAGAGAGATGTGGAACTGTTGGAGAGGGTTCAGAGGAGCCACGAGAATGATGAGAGGGCTGGAGCACCTGCCCTACAAAGACAGGCTGAGGGAGCTGGGCTTGTTCAGCCTGGAGGAGAGAAGGCTGCAGGGGGACCTCATTGCAGCCTGCCAGTCCCTGAAGGGAGCTTATAAGCAGGAGGGGATTCAACTTTTTAAAAGGGCAGATAATGGCAGGACAAGGGGGAATGGATTAAAACTAAAGGCAGGAAGGGTGAGATTAGATATTAGGGGGAAGTTCTTTACAGAGAGAGTGGGGAACAGGCTGCCCAGAGAGGTGGTGGATGCCCCGTCCCTGGAAGTGTTCAAGGCCAGGTTGGATGGGGC
>VZTU01001841.1:0-20422 GCA_013400835.1 Zapornia atra | reverse complement strand
AGGCCTCTCAGCAGGACTCTCCCCTCCATAGGGTGCTGACATCTGGGTCCAGACCCCCCCGGCCTGGTCCCCCACAAAGTCACAAGTCCCCTGGCAAACCTGCTGAGGCGTGGATCAACCTTCACAGGGCAGAGGTGTCTCTGCTCCCTGTCCTCATCCATGGGCTTCGGGGGGACACCCGTTTCACCATGGACTCCACCACGAGCTGCAGGGGAAACTTTCTCTTCACATTCTTCATCCCCCCTCCTGCGGGCCTGGCCTTGGAGTCTGTGCAGCTTGTTACATCTTCTCACTCCCGCTCCGGTGGCAAAGTGCCCCTGCCAGCAGGTTTTTTTCTCCTATATGTGATTCACAGAGGCGCTGTGACCAGCTCTGATAGGCTTAGTCTCAAATTTGGCCTTGACTGTACCAATGTTTTCAACATATGGGGTTCGCAGAAAGCTGTAACTGCAGCTTACAAGAGCCACTGAAACAGCACAGTTTTACACCAAACTGCAACAAGCTGTCTGATCCTTGGGGTCCCTTCCAACCCAGACCATTCTATGATTCTATGATTCTATGATCTGCTCTGCTCCCAGCAGTCCCAGGTGGACTCCAGAAGAGCAGAAGTGAACTAGAGGACTAAACATGCCTGAATCTCCTGTGGAAAAGGTATCAGATTTAATAGGCTGTGTGTACTCTGTGTGATAATTTGCCACACTCAGACTGGTAGTGGAGCAATGTTTGGAGTAGAATCTACTGATGCGATCACGCTCGTGTTTGAATTAAAACGCGGTGCCAAGACCTTAATTTTTTTCCCCAAAAAGCTTCTGTCTTGTCCTCATTCCTCCCAGTGCCTATTTTTCAAATTTAGCAACATCACCTGAATTATTGAAAACCAAAATTACTTCATGTCTCCCACATCTCTGACAGGAACATGATGGCTATGGACAATGGGCATCAATCATATTTTAAAAAGAGCTGTCAGTATCAGGGAAGGAGAAAGAATGACTCGAGGATTTCCAGCAGAAGCTGGAAAGAACACTAATGAAAGGCCAAGTGAAACATTTTCCTAATGAAAGCCTCAAGTTGTAACCAGAAGCTGTGTGCTTTCAGGATGCCTTATCCTGGCATTGTTCTGATTGTAGGCAGCTAAAACAATATGATAGATCTTGGGCTCACAATGCAATTTAATTGGTGTCCAGATGGTTTTGTGAACAGTGTTGTAGAGGCTGCATTTGGATAAGCATTTTCCTCTTGCCTGAAAGTGCTTTAGATAAAGCACAAATGCAATGCATAAAAATGACATTGGCTTCTGATTGCTCTCTGCCATATAAAATCATTAATTAAGTGTTGAATGGAGGTCAGAACCAATGAAGGGAAGAAAAAAATGCCATAGGTTCCTCTGGGATGTAGTAATTTTAAGGTATTAAAAAGTTATCATATTAATTTATTGCATTATTATTTTTAAAAATTAATTTTAGCACTGATTTGAAAAGTAGCCAGGACAGGGAGGTGAGACAGAATCTGGCCCCTGGATAAAATGAGGAAAAAAACCTGCATAGGAAACCTAGGATAGCAAATTTGTTTTCTGGAAGAGGGTTGGGCCCTTGAGAGTTCCTGGGGCCCCCAATACAAGAGAGATGTGGAACTGTTGGAGAGGGTTCAGAGGAGCCACGAGGATGATGAGAGGGCTGGAGCACCTGCCCTACAAAGAGAGGCTGAGGGAGCTGGGCTTGTTCAGCCTGGGGAAGAGAAGGCTGTGGGGGCCCTCATTGCAGCCTGCCAGTACCTGAAGGGAGCAGAGAAACAGGAGGGGAATCAACTTTTTAAAAGGGCAGACAATGGCAGGACAAGGGGGAATGGATTAAAGCTAAAGGAAGGAAGGTTTAGATTAGATATTAGGGGGAAGTTCTTTACAGAGAGAGTGGTGAGGGGCTGGAACAGGCTGCCCAGAGAGGTGGTGGATGCCCCGTCCCTGGAGGTGTTCAAGGCCAGGTTGGATGGGGCCCTGGGCAACCTTGTGTAGCTCCAGGCCTGGAGGTTGGTGGCCCTGCCTGTGGCAGGGGGGTTGGAGCTCTCTGATCCTTGGGGTCCCTTCCAACCCAGACCATTCTATGATTCTATGATTCATGTATGGAAATATGTTGCAGATTTTGTTCCTGCTTTTCTCTTCTTTTCCTCTCCTGGCAGGTGGAGGCATCTGAAGAATGCTTTACCCAGACACTGAACTTCTGTTCAATCTTTTAGCAGGGGAGACAGCAATGATTTACACAGATTTCTCCGTTGCTTGCAGTTAATTAGGGTGCGTGTACCAAACGTGCTCGTTTGGTAGGCCTGGGTGATTTGGGTGGAACAACTGAGGCAGCACAACCCAAGAAGGCTGTGAAGTATTCATGGCATATAGCTTTTGCTGCTTCTGGTATAAAATGCCTGTCAGTAAGCATGGAGGGGAGTCTCTGGACATTGAGGCAAGGTGTTGAGTAGGGTAAGTGGCTGGAGACTGGTGTGTGTACACCTCCCTGGCAGTGACATGGCTGATGGAGTTGACTGTTGAAGAGACATGGGGTGATCCAGACAACTGCTGGAGACACCACGGGGGTCTCAGCTGTTGGGGATCTTGGATCCAGGTGGAAATGTCTTCATTTCCACAGTTTGCTCAAATTCTAAGTATGCATTCAACTTTTGTATATTGTATTATTACTTCATGTTTTCAAGGATAAATTAAACACTTAAGAAATAATTTAGAAGACAGTCTCTTCAGCCTTCAAAGTCAAAGTCTGGTGTGGTCATTGTGTGTTGATATTAATTTTGCTGTAAGGAACTGAGTATGGGCTTGAGGTGAGAGAGTTTCAGATAAACCCCAGTTCCCCCAACTCATTCAGCAAACTACAAAGTACCCATGGACAAATTAAATTATTTTGGGCAAAGTAAAACATTTCACCCAGACTGGAAGAGAATATATTGTGCCATAAGCACATTGCATTGAAACGAAGGCTAGAAGAGAATCAAAGGAGCTTTGAAAAAGTTCAAGGGAAACAACTGAAATGTTTCAAATCAAAAAAAGCCTGTTTAGGTGGGGTTTTTTTTTTCCCAATTTGATTTTCTGTCACAAAAATTTTGGGTTTCAAATGCTGCTGTAAGTGTTGACATTGCTGGGGACAAGACTTTGAGCTGGGCATCAGGGGTCTGATTTGGGGTCTTCCTCAGCGCGGATCAATTTGCAGTGACTGGCATAAAGATTTTTTTTGGGGGGGGTTCAGTGGGGGCAGACTGAGGCTGCTGGCCTGCTTGTGGTCAGTGTTGCAAACAGCTTCAGAAATCTGGAGCTGTACTGTAAGCTTTTGGCAGAGCTTGTGAGAGTCCCTCACAGTCCTCGGAAGCTGTGCCTGGCTTGGGGTGCTGGATCACTGCACCACAAAGTGTGATGTCCAGGTCTGACATGTGTTACAGGAATTGGTTATGTAAATCTCCTAAGGTCTCCCCTGGCTTTAAGAAAAGCCATAAATCTTGTTCTGATATATGGTCCTGTCATTAGGGAGATATGCCAAATTATACAGACAGCTCCCATGTCAAAATCCTTTCTGGAAATGCATCTGTGTCCTATAAAAATTGTCTGGCCAGTCTTATTTCATTCCCTTCATTTCTGCATTGCCAAGACCTTCTGGCAAGAAAGTGCTTCTTGTTTTTGCAGTTGAAATGAAGTACATAAGAACAAGGGTAATATCAAAAAACAGATGGTAAATGCCAAAGAGAGACCTTGAGTATCAGAACTGGTGCCAAACAAAATTACATAAGATAATATTTACCTGTCTCCCAGGATTTGTTACCAAGTGCTGGAGAAAAATGTCCCATAGATCACTGGAGGGCTGCTACAGCAGGAGAATAAGAGAATGAATGTCAGGACATCAGGGAAAAAAAAGAGACCAACGCTGCAATCAGGCAAGGATCTTTCTGCCTTTGGGTTGCCAATAAACTGTGAGTTTGGGATGTTGTATTTCAAATGGAGATAATTAAATGACAAACTGCTGTGAGTTAAAAGGTTTAGAAATGATGACGGATGCAGCAGCAGTGGAGAAGGTATAATGCCAGTTGGCTATACTCTGGCTTTGTTTGGCCATGTTCTCTCCTGCTCTGTAAGTCAGTTGCTTGGGGCATTGCTGTGCTGCTTCCAGCACTCTGCTGATGGAGCGGTGTGGAGCTGGACCACCAGATCCACAGGAGTGTGTCTGTTTGTGCCAGGAGTGCTGAGATGCTTGATTTTATATCTTCTCTACAAGCCCCACTGTGGCTCTGTCTAACAGCACTGTTCTCACCTGCTGTTTTTTCCATCAGCCATCATTTCTTTGCCAGCAATATATGAATTCAGGGGCTCTTGGCTGGGACACTTTGCTGGGCTCTGGGCAGTGAGTGGCTCATTAAATTAACTTCATCCCTCTAGCACTTTCCCCAACATGCTGTGGCCCTGGAAATCACCCACGAGCAATACCCTGTGCTGCCCTAGCACTGGTTGCAGGGGCCTTGAGATGAGAGGTGAGCATCTGTGTAGGTGAAGGAGCTGCTGGGAGGAGGAGAGTGAGTTGATCTCCCCTTGACGTCCTTTCCAGAGTGGAGCTTTGCCCCTGTTCCTGAGCATAGCCCAGCTGCTACTGCTTCCCCTGTCCCACTCAGGTGGCATCTGGGTGAAGAAGTGCTGCCCACCAGAGTTCCTGCCAGGGATCCATCAGCCCCTCAGGTCTCAAGGGTTTCATCTCATCCTCTGACCTACAGCATGTCACTAGTGGTGTTCCCCAGGGCTCGGTGTTGGGCCCAGTCCTGTTCAATATCTTCACTGACCTTGCTGAGGGAACAGCACCCACCCTCAGCAAGTGCCAGTGATACAGAGCTGGGAGGGGTGGCTGACAGGCAGGACACTGCGCTGCCATCCAGAGAGACCTGGCCAGGCTGGAGACCTGGGCAGGGAGAGACCAGAGGAGATTCAACAAGAGCAAGTGCAGAGTCTGGCACCTGGGGAGGAATAACTGCTGGAATCAGGACAGGCTGGGGGTGACCTGCTGGAGAAGAGCTCTGTGGAGAAGGACCTGGGGGTCCTGGTTGATGACAGGTTGGCCATGAGCCAGCAGTGTGCCTGGGTGGCTGAGAGAGCCAATGGGATCCTGGGGGGCATCAGGAGGAGTGTGGCCAGCAGGTTGAAGGAGGGGATCCNGTTGTGTCCAGTTCTGGGCTCCCTGGGATAAAACAGACAGGGATCTCCTGGAGAGAGTCCAGAGAAGGGCTACAAAGATGATGAAGGGCCTGGAGCATCTCCCCTGTGAGGAAAGGCTGGGTGAGCTGGGACTGTTCAGCCTGGAGAAACGAAGACTAAGGGGGGACCTTATTAATGTCTGTAAATATCTTAAGCATGGGATGCAGGGGGAAATGGCCAGCCCCTTTTCAGTGGTCTGTGGGGACAGGACAAGGGGCAATGGCTGCAAGTTGGAGCACAGGAAGTTCCACACCAACATGGGGAAGAACTTTTCCCCAGTGAGGGGGAGGGAGCCCTAGGACAGGCTGCCCAGGGGGTGTGGAGTCTCCTTCTCTGGAGAGATTCCAGCCCCATCTGCATGCCTCTCTGTGCAATATGATCTGGGGAGCTGCTTTGGCAGGGGGGTTGGACCCCATGATCTCTGGAGGTCCCTTCCAACCCCGATGATTCTGTGATTCTACGATATACCAAGTTCATTTTAAGCTTCGTGAGAGGAACATGACTTGTCAGCTGTTACCTTCAGCATGAGATTTCCCAGTCTAGAGCTCAGAAGGTCAAATTCTCTGTCGCTTCTCAAATCTGGCTGCACACCTGTCTTGAAGGCATATATCCTGGTACCTGTTGTGCAGAGGTAAAAACCTGCCTTTGGTTGCAAGCCATCCATAATGAAAAAGAAAAAATCCCTAACCATGGGAGGCTCTTATTTCAGAGGCAGATGTGAAAGTTCGAAAGTTTCCAGCAAGGTGGAGATGGGGGATCAGCTCTGGCTCCTGTTCTGTTCCACAGAGCATGGGAAAAATGGAGAGAGAGCAAGAGCAGATGGCAGATAGCAAATTCAGGAATCCTTTTTTTCCACTCCTTAAAAAGCACAGCCAATTCATTGATACAGGATCTGAATGAAACCACACATTCTTCTAGCTCCTGCAGTGTTTGTGATGTATTCAAGGCTAGGCAAATGGGGAGGGAGCCTGAGGAAGCCGAGGGCTGGACTCAGGTCTGGAAGAAACTATCTGAAGACAGGTTGTCAGCTAGCTGCTCCCTAGATGTTGTTACTGCTGTTGGCTTTCTTCTTTTGCAAAGCACTCACAGTAGCCAGTATTCAGACTTTGCTTGCCAAAGCACATGTGTGCAAATATGCCAGCACCATGTCTCCTTTGCCCTTGCCTCCTTATTTGTAACTTCATTGCAGGACTGTTCCCAAAGCATCAGCTAATTACCCCTTCTCCTTCCCAGAGCGTGGCTGGTGGCTGCCTTTGGACAAGGCTCATTGAAACAGAGCCAGGGCGAATCGAAGTCAATCAGCACAAGGGGGAGAAGTCCTGCTTCACTGACTCAGATGGGATGACTCCAGCAGAGACATTCATCTCTGTTTCCTGGCTCTCCAGGGAAAGCATGAGTGACAGATGCTGGAAAGAGCTTGTACCATGGAATTTTTAAGATGTGCTCTTCTTTTAGTGCAGCGCTGCCAAGCGTCTGAGTTCAAGGAGCAGGAAACAATGCCCCAGGTTTCTAAGGTAGGGCACAAAGCCCATTCTCTTGTAAAAGGTGATAAAACAGGAGTTCAGCTTATTTGCCTTCTAGGTTTTAAGGCTTAAAATGCAGTACAACCAGCTCTGCCCCCATCACAGATTTTTCACAGATCAGTTGGCATAAGCAGAACAGAGGTCACTGCTGCAGAGCAAATCGATGCTTGGTGAGGATTTTGAATGTATGCAGATCTGATTTATGCTGATGTGGTCTGTGAGTGCTCTCTTGCTAGAGAGCAAATGCTATCTAGCAGTGAAAACTTTCCACAGGAACCACGGTTAAACTCTTATATATATATATATATATATAAGTTATAACGTCCGGTCCAGCACAGGATGAGGTAAGGAAGGATTTTTCTGAACATTAGCCCCTAAAACATGTTACTTCTCCCTCCTGTCTATGGATGAAGAGCAGAGCATAGTGGTATCTGTCATGAGAAGACAGGAGTGAATAAAAGTCTGAGCTAGTGAGTCAAAGAGGGACAGAAGATACTGGGGCTTGGCAGAGTCTTGCTCAACCTTGAAAAGCTTTGGCTCGGAGTGGGGACGGACACCAGCTGTATGATGTGGCCCTGCTGCACGGACACCCGTGCCAACACGTTGGCTCTTGGGCCAAGGAAGTTTGCAGTGTGGTATTTGAGTGAGGGAAGAAAACTTGTGCCACCCTGAGCTTTATCTGCCCTTTGGCCTCAGCCCTATGAAGCTCCCTCATGCTGAGTCAGTGTCCCACTGGGATGATCATCAGTGGGCCTGATGTTTATACCATTTGGGTGTATATCTGAGCTCATGGCTTTTGACAGAGAGAATCATGGCCTGGACTGAATCGATACTGCTGTAGGTATAAGTAGGCTGTGTTTTTACAATGTTTTTCCATTTGTGGGCTCCACGGGACCCAGATGGCCCCTGAGGTGATGGTGGAACAGCAAGGGGTTCTCTCTTCGCTGTTGAGGTAAGATGATCCACACAGAGATCAAGTTTTTTTAAGCATATATGACATAGGGAGCATCTGTTCCACTGTTTGGAATTGTATCTGTTAAGTGGGTACTCAGTCCTTTTTATACAGAACTCACCTGAGAGAGCACAAGTGTAAACTGCTGAAAAAGGACTGTTTAGCAAGAAAAAATATGTGCAAGTCCAGAGGAAACCAAGCGTGGAGAAAATCCCCTTAGGTGCTCATAAGGTATTGTTTTTTAATAACAGCTAAAAATCTAAGAACATCCAAGGAAGGTGCATATATATATATATGTGTGTGTGTGTGTGTGTGACCCTTAGGATTTTTTAATAACAGTCCTAAACCCTGAGTGATTCTGAGTGAACTGAAGCATGCTGGGAATTTGCATTATGCAAACAAGATAGCAATGGCCAGTGGTCAGCCTTGCTCTGATTAATCAGGTTAATGGAGATCAGAAGCATCACAGTAGCTGCTTTATTGTCTGGAAATGTCTCAGTTCTTCCTGTCCTGCACGCTCACCTACTGTGTTGTAGCTATCAGTGGGACTTCTGCTAGCCAGACTCTGGCCAATCAGTGGCAGGTCACTATGCCCAAAGTCAAAGTGCATTTAATAAGTTTGGGGTGTCTCAAGAGATTAAATTTTCCAGGCTTCAGCTTTTGTTTGCTAATCAAAATAACCTTCTGTGAGACAGCCCATATTTGAGGACAAAGAGCCGGGGTGAAATTATATACTAGTCTCTTCCTTGTCAGTGCAGAGACCTTCCCCTTCCTTCCTCACTTTTTCTTGCCCATTCATCTGTGATTTTATCCCTTACATCCTCAGCTGGCTCCCAGTTCCCCTTTGCCCCTAGCTGGGTTGGTCTGGACTTCAGGTTTCATTTTTCCCCCGAACTAACCTGAGACAAATCAGGTTGTATTCGTCATGGTGTTGGATGCTGAGGGTCAGGGCTGCAAATCCTTTCTGTGTCACTGCCTGAAGGTGTGTATGCTGTGCTTGCAATAGCCTTGATCCAATACACACCATGAGCATGGGGAAAGCGGGTGATGCCCAACTTGACACCCAGGCCTTTGTACCTTGAGGCCTTAACCTGATGGATTCAGGCTGATGGAGGGAGATGATGAAGATGTAGACAGCCACACAAACAAGTAGAGTCGCTGTGTGAAGACAGACTGCTTCACACATGCACACTCCCTTCCTTTTCCAAAATCATCAGAGCATGCAGCTGCTGAGCATAGGAATTTTGATCTTGCTTTATTTTTATGCAGTGTTTCAAGTGTGATGAGCCATACGGACAGATGGATAGACACTCAGATTGTACCACTGATTCTGACATGCTGACACCTGCCAGATGTGGATGTGGCCCAGCAGACCAAAATCACAGCTCTTCACATCTGATCTGAATTTGGCTTTTGCATAATTCCTCAAACTGGATGTCTGGGGGGTGGGGGGTTAGCAAACACACCACCCCTTATCTGCTGCCCCTTTATGAGAAGCCTGCAAGCCCCAGGAAAGTGATAAAATACTGCAACTAAATCAGTGACACTTCAGCAATTGAAAAAACAGAGTTCCCAGGGACTGCATGGTGTTCTCTCGCTCAGTACTGTTGGATTTTCACAGCTAGAAAATGCCCAGTCACCTGGCAAGGCCAAGCCACTGCAGACTGGTTGTGCACAGGGGGTCGTGCTTCTGCTGACGCAGTCTGAGCACACAGAGGTGTGTACATGCTCCAGGAGGAGATGGACTGATGCTGTGCAAAGCTTGCCAAAGTTACCCCTTCCCAATTTTTTATGAGGCTGGATGAAGCAGGGTGAAAGTGCAGAGAATCAAACTTGTCCTCCAATTGCAGTGAGCTTGAGCTGGAAAACTGACTTAGTGATTTTGTTCAACCATGGTCTACTTTCTGATGTCTCATGTCTATCGTGATTGTGGCAAGAGCTTAGAGGGACATGGTGCAGAAAGAGCCTACCTACCAGGTGTAGGAACAGCCTGGCTCTTCTACCACAAGCTGGCAAGCCCTGATGAAGTAGCCAGGTGTGACTGCACAGCCAGGCTAACATGGCTTATTAGCAACTAGACTGGAGCAGGGAAGTCTAAGCCACCCTGCCTGTGTTTACAGGCTGGGTCTCATCTTGAGTCTCTGCTCTGCACCTTTCCTGCTGGTGTAGTCACACTGACAGCATCTGCCTAGTGCTAGTGTCTCCTTGTCTTCCTTCAGCTCAAGGAGACATGGCTTTGGGCATGTCAGTCCTTCTTACAGGTCAAAGAATCACTCTGCAGCTCTGCCATCACACTATGAGGGCAAAACCTTACTTGCTCTCCATTTTTGCAGCCCAAGCACATCAGTGAGATATTGCTGGGCTCAAATCTGGAGTTATGTCCTTGGTGTGTTGGATGTAAGCACATTTTAAGTCTCTTTCACTTCTCTCTTCTCACTCGACTTAGGAGCTTACTGTGGCTTCTCAGCCAGTGCTGGCAGTAAGCAAAGTAAGGAGACTGGGGGGGCGTGTTGGCGCAGCTGGTCTGTGGGATGGATGCAGGGTTCTACTGCAGGAGGGAGACCACTTCCCAGGGAGAGGCATGAGGCACATTCCTGTTCCCACTCCCACCACACACAGAGCAGTAGCCAAATGTGGTGCCAACAGTCTACCCTTCTGAAGTTCATCTCCTGTCACAGCTGCTGTTTCAGAAGTCCTGATGAATGAGAATGGAAGTGGGCAGCATCTCTACCTGACTAATGCCAGAAACCTCTGCTTTTCCATTGAAAAAATCTGTGTTTAGGCACTAAGATCCAGCTGGACTCTGTGGATACACAGATAGGAGGTGCACAGGGGCTTTACTGTCTTGGAATCATCTTTATTAGCATCAGTGTTAGCTGTACAGGTGGTCAGAAGTGGAGCCAGACTGCAAGAGGGATGAGTTTGGAGGAGATAATGTGGAAGTAATGCATAAACCAAAGAAGGGACGATTGCTCAATAACTTTCCCAATATGAGAACTGGCAGGGGAGAGGAGAAAACTCAGAAGGTCAGTCTAAAACAGAGAAAAAAAGAGTATTTTTTTACACATCAGTTAGCAAACACTGACATTTGGGTTAGAAAAGGGGTGGACAGCAGGTCTGTTAATGGATGCTGAAGGGAACAGGCAGGACTCTTTTTCCAAGCATTCCCCATTCTGTGCCTAGGGATGCCAGAAAGGTGCCAGCTATGGATCACAGGAAGGCCTGGTGTCCTGTTGTTAGTCCTGGAGACAGCACCTGGCTGGCTGCACAACACATCTGGCCCTGACTCTTACATACGGCAGATACCACACAAGCCTGTCCCAAGTGTTGCCTGCAGCATCTTGGTACAGACAGCTCATGCTAAAGGATTTACCTGTTCTGATTTACCAGCTGGGACTTTTAGTGAGCTCATTCAACTCATGGATTAGCAGCAAAACACCCATTCCCTGTTGCATACAGTCTTTATCAAGCAGTCTCCCACAGCCTGTCCAAAGTTTAGCTACACTCATGCAAAATAAATTGCAAAAATTGGGTTAAGCAAGTCAGGTTTAATCATAGGTAGAAGACAAATTAAATCACACACACTGGGAACCATAAATAACCTCTCCAGCAGTGAAATCTCTTATCCAAAGTCACCACAGGGGCGGTCTGAGTGGGTTAGCTAGTGTCCTATTCCTGCTAATCCTGTCATCCCTCCCCTCCCTGCTGACCATGCTTGTCACCTGTGATGGCTGCTAATAATGGTCACCGTTTTGATAGCAGGATCTGGCCCTGTGGATGTCCCACTGTTCTTCCTGACTGCACCATCCCTGCAGCAAGGTTGTCTTCTCCTGGTAATCCAGGGCAGAAGTGATGCTTCATTAAGCGAATGAAATCTCTGTGGGCAATTAACTCCTCTTGAGGCTAATTGTGGATATGGGATAGTGTTGTCAGAGGGGGGTGGAGGTGTAACAGCCTGTGTGTTTTTTGATCAAGTCAGGGAGGAAGAGCTGGTGGAATTTAATTGCTAGCATCTTTCTCCACCCCAGCCCCCCATCAGCTCTGGAAGCAGGACTGTGCAGAAGGGTTATGAACAGAAGCAAAACAGCAAAGATGTCACCTGGATGTTTCTTAGAGGTCTGTAAGCCTCATAGCTGCTGGGCTCCCACTCACCTCCTCATGTCCTGAAGAATCAGCCACTGAAACAGGCTGGTGAACAGGAGCGTGGCAATGCACATGAGGTGCCCTGTCACACATGGACACAGGCTGTGGAGATGCATGGAATAGCCAGCCTGCTTTGTTTCTGGAGGATGAAGGAATCCCAGTGATGAATGTCGATGCCACCAGTTTGGAAACACTTTCTGCTTTGCCTGGCACAATCTAACAGTGGTCTCGTAAGTGAAAGCCAAAGGCTTTTTTCATGGTCAGGGCCATGATAAAGACCAGTTTCTCATGGGAAGCTTGGTGTGTGTTCTCACAAACCACCAGCACCAGAGATCTGGATCTCAGAGAGGTCTCTGGGGATGGGGGAAGGAAACAGGCAGTGCCAAGATAGGCACAAGGAATATCTGTGGGAGGCAATCACATTGCAGGTTTTGTGGGGAGGAAAGGGACCGTCTGCACATACAAATCAAACCCTAGAAAATAAGTGAGCATCCAGGCTCTCTTCTTTCTTGTGGCTCTTGTGCAGAAGCTACCCGTGCTGATGGACCAACAAACATCAGCCATCTAAGAACAGGATGAAAGGGCAAGCAAAGCGCCATGGTGAGAAAGGGTTTCAGTGTGGCTGCTTTTTTTTTTTTTGGGAAAATGAGCCATTTAATGCTTCAGCATCCTTTAGAAAAGCAAAATGCTGTGATTGGCTAAAGTGAAGCTATTTCTTTCCTTTCTATTCGCTTTGCAGGGCAATTGTTAGGCAGTAACTGGAAATGAGGAAGAAAACCCTTTTCTCTCTTAAAAACAAATCAAATTGTGGTTTTGCAGCTATGAAAGCAAGTAATTTTCCTGAGAAGCTTACGTTCTTTTGAACGGCAAGTTAAACTCCTGCACAGCCTGGCAAACATGACTTTCTCCAAGCTCAGCCTCTCACTTTCAAACTCTGCTTCTCCCTGGATTGAAAAGGTGCTGTTGCAAAACTTCCCCTCGTTTCTGTATGCTGTACATACTGGGCTCTGGCTTTGTGTCAAAGTCCAGCTGTTTGCCATCAACATATGGAGCTAAAAAGCCCTCTTCTAGTCCCTCCTCATTCCCTAGTTATTTGACAACAGAGTAGATGCTTTAGTAGCAGAGCCATCCAGATGTTTGGCTTTTTGGGGCATTGTTAATTAATTGTATTTCCATTTAACTTCACTTTCAGGATTGCCTGCATGGGCACTAAATTGTGGGGAAAGTGATATGCACACGTGGTTGAAATTTCTCCCTCACCTCTTAAACCAGTGCTGCAGGGGAGAGAAGTGTACTGGTTGCCATGGTTATAAGCCACCCTGCAAAAAACCAGGCATTTTATCTGCCTCATGAAGAACATTTCACCCACCAGACACCTCTGAGCAAGGTGGGCATTGAAGGGAAGGGTTTAAAATCACTGTTGCTTGTGCCCTCCATGGGGTCATCGTCTGGAGTGATGGGAACACTTTAGGCTCAATTCAGGGAAGGGAATGCTTGAACAAGCACAGGCTGCACTGAAGCACATGCCTAAATGCCCTGCAAATCTGGACCTTCATAAGAATTTCTTCTCACCCATGTCCCTTTCAACAAACCAGGAGTGGTAAACTGTCGGGGAAGACAGCAGGCCTGCTGGCGGCCTAGCTCTCTTCTCCCAAGATTTAGGCCCTGACAATGTTCTTCTGCTCCCATGAGACAGGAAAAGTTAGTCATGCTGAGAGGATCCTGATAATCACATTCTCAAAACACAGAGGCCTTGTTGATAGGGGTACAGGCTGCCCTAAACCAAGAAGCAGTTATGGGAAGGTATCTGGGAGTAACGGAACATGTTAGGAACCAACCATAGTAAGATGGTCAAACCAGCAGATGTGCGGATGCTTTTAGGCATCAAAGGTAAACTTAAGGATATTTAGCTATAAGATATGTTTATTAGAACTCCTTATAATCACTAACCAATCAGTGTGGTGTAAGCAGTTTATGTCACCAATTAGCAGTTTTTTAGCTTGCCACGTTTGCAGTACCAAATGTATATAATCTGTGTGATTTCACCCAATAAATAGCTTCACCTAAACTTCATATCAAATTGCATGTTGCCCATCACTGATCTCCACAGTAAACTCCAGGCTTCTTATCTGTATTCATGTTTAAGATTTTTTTTTTCTTCCACTCCTTGGGAAGCAAAGACAAGGAAGGGAAACATGGAAATAGAGAAAAGCTGTTTCTCTGCTGGAGTCTCTTTGAGATGCTTCAGAAGAAAACAGTTCTCTGACACCAATTAACTTTAGCAGGGGATCTGCCAATTTTAAGCAGAACATCAAATCTCATTGAGATAGAAATAACTCTTTTATCCCTGCCTCAGTTCTCAACACTTTATCAAATTCTGGGCCTGGACTCCTGCCAGGTCTTTTCAGAAATAATGAAATGATTATTCTTAGCTCCAAGCTAGGAAGACTTTCTACTGTGAAAAAAGCAAAACGTACCCTGCATTTGTTACAATTTTACCCCTCATCTTCATTAAGGACTCAGTTCTGGTCTAACCTGGCAAATATGTTTATGATTGTACAGTTCATTGAATTTTTTTTTCCCCACCTTGTTTTTCTTTTTCTTCTATCCCACAGGGCTGAAACTTGGACGATGATGAAGGGAAAATGACATGAAGGCAAGCCAAGGAGGAGCAGAAGAACAAGGCAAGCATTGTGGAGAAGGAGAAACCCACCAGAGCAGGAACGCCAAGGAGAAGGTAAAGCAGGAGCTGATTTCTGGACACCTGGTGAGAAGACAGATGGGAAACGATCCGGGAAGCTTTTGGATGAGTGTTGTGTGGATTATAAATGAAGTAAAGGGAGATACGGGAGCTAGACAGAAAGTAAAGGTAACAGAAGCCAGTAGGGCTTAGGGAGCAAAGATCTGCTGCTGTTATGCAGCTGGAACTTTTTGCCCCCAGGGTGAAAAGTAAATTCATCGATGCCACCATACTTGGTAGACTCCTCTTGGTTCTGCCAAGTTAATCATATCAGAAGCAAAACAAGTAAGATGAGAAGAATATTTTGCTCTTGGCATTTTGAAATGAAACATTCATTCCAAACATCTTTTCCTTGGATGCTCCTTTCCCTTGTTTATTAAAAATGAGGGAAACGATTGTGCAAAGCAAAACCTCTGTTCCCTGTTGCTTCAGTGTTTCACCAAACTTAGAGGAACATTTTGGTATTTAGCTGGAAATATTACATCCCGTCAGGTCAGGGAGGAGTCTGAGTACACATTTTGGATGTAGGCATTGCCAGCAATGCAAGAGTGAATGTTAAGGCCCTCACTCAGTTGTTTGTGTTGCTCTGGAAATTTCTCTCTAACCTGAGGTTGGGCCTAAAAGCAAAAATTCTGGGATGGGGCTTTGGGGGACTGGTAGTTTCCTGGGTAGAGTGCAGTATGCGTAGGCTTGAGATGGTTTGGATGAATGAAAAGAAGGAAAGTCCCCTGAGGGTGGTTGACCACTTGTGTCTCTGGAGGCTGAGAGGTATGTGGGAAGTATTGCTGCATGTTTGTCCTATTTTTATACTTTTTCTGAGTCATCCAGTGCCAGAGATGGTGCTGAATCACACACACTTTTTGGCTGACTGTGTGGTCACTCTTCCTGTTCTTGTTTTAAGCATTTACAAAGACAGAGAAAACAGGTTCTCCCTAGCTTTTAGTGGCTGGAGAGAAGGTGGGGAGTAACAAGTGATCCAGGCAGGGTTTCTACTAGTATTTTTCCATGCATACAATGTTTTACCTTGAGCATCTCTCTAGTGAAGGCATTAAGCCAATTCATGGGGCAAGCGAGACCAGTAAGAAAGTGTGCAGTTAGAAGTAATTAAACATGCTGAAGTAGGTAATGAGTCTGGATTTCCAGCAACCACATAAGCACACCAAGGGTCAAATGAAGAGGGAGAAATCCTGTAGGTCTTATGTGTCATAGGAGGTTTTGAGAGGCATCATAAAGACACACCAACTATTGGGCTTTCTCAGGCAGAACGGATTTAATATGTAACACAAGCTAGTGAAGCGCTGTGTCATTTAGTCTGAAAGAGACCTCAGGAGGGCTCTGGTCTGCTCCACCTGCTCAAAGCAAGGCCAGGAGGAGCAGGTTGCTCACGGCTGCATCTAGTCAAGTTTTGACTCTTTACAAGGATGGGGTTTTCTCATGTCTCTGAACCTCTGTTTTCACGTTTAACTGCTGACTAGATGAAAAACGCCCCAAAAACTAACAAAAGAAGAAAATGAGATAGAAACAAGATTTTGGTTCTGTGGTGTGAAGTGGCTGGCACTGAGGATGCCAAACCCTTGATACGCTGGGAACCACAAATAACCTCTCCAGCAGTGAAATCTTTATCACCATGAGCTATGTTTGTGGAGCACGTATTCCTGTCCAGTTTCATATCAAAACCTTCTGTCTTGCAGGCTCCAAAGCCACACTGCAGTGTGACCCAAAGCCAAAGCTGGGTGAGAGGAACAGCTGGTTAGTTTTTTACTTTCAAATGTGGACTCCTGCCTTGGACTGTAACCCCTGTGTGCATCCTTAACGTTGGCTGTACCATCTCCTCTCAGGGAGTGTTACAACATGTGGTTTATAGTTGAGAAAATTCCTGAGTGCTTTTTCAGGCTGGGACGGCAGGGACTTGTAAATCTTAACTGGGACTCTCTTGAGCCCTCCCAGCTCTGCACTCGCTTTGCTCCCACAGGGGCCATTAGAAGAAGACCATGTGAAATAAACAGCATGAGTGGGGAGACTGTTTTCTACCTTTCCAAGTGAGCAGCCCCACATAGGAGATTGCTGAATTCAAATGAAGGCACTGAAGGATTTTTTCTTTTTAAAAATATTTAAATTATTATTATTTTTATTTCTCTGGTATTGTTGTTTCGCTTGAGAAGAGCAAGTCTGTCTTACACTTTATTATCTTTCTGAAGGATATCTTAATAATGCTTCAAAAAACAGAAGTCTGAAAGGAAAGGATGAGGACTCCCTAGACAACCCACTGTTTTGCCCTCTTGAATCTATTTGGGATAAATTTCTACCATCCTTGGCACTAGATTTCCAGAGGAAAGGGCCCCTGTTGCAGCAGAGACTGGAGGTGGCAGCAGGAGATCCCACCAGCTGTACATAACACTGGTCCTGTTTGCCTGGTGAGAGATACTCCTGGGAGTCAGGGTATTTTGGAAGTTTTGTGCTTCTAGCTGCAGGGACCAAGGAAACTGGGAAGTTGAACCAGCTTGTAGCAAGCAGGTAGGCAGCATGATGGAGTTTGCATGGATCACATTGTAGGAACTAGCATGTTTTCTTTCAGGACCCTCACTCAGTGTCCTGGGCCAGGGCAGCACCCCTTGGGACTTTGAAGCAGCGCAGAGGGAGGACCCCAAGGTCTGATCTCTGTGTGCCACTCTTTTCTCCCTCTGCCACAGCAGCAGCTGAGGTTTGTGTTATGACAGCAAAGTGCATGATTTTTTTATCTTGGCTGTGCAGGTGTGGCAATTAAGGAGAGTTTTGGAGAAATGAAGCACTTTGGGAGTGGGACACACAATTAATCCCACCCTCCCCAGCACCTTGGCAAATTAAAGGAACTAAATCTATATATACACATGTTTTCAGCAATAATGTTGTGAATTTTCCTGGTGGTATCTGTCTCCCTTACCCTTCTCTCCATCACTTTTTTACTCTTTTAGCTAGTTTCCACCAGATTTAATGCTAGGGTAGAGATCTAAAAGGGTTTGTGTCCAAAGTGGGTTTCTTCCCCCTCAAAGAGATGGTCATGCAGGAGAGGCGTTTCAGGAGTGGTCGTCAGTGAGACAACTGAAATGTGAGGTTAGGCCTTATTAGACATCAGAGAATCCTCAGGTGAGAGATTAAACCTGTTAGCAGGATATTCAGACTCCTACACTAAGGGTCATCAGGGTTTTTTATCTCTCTTTACAATTTTGGGGGGACATAACTGACTCGTGCAGCTGAGAAGAGGTTGTAAAGGGAGTACCAAGGGACTCAGCGCTTTGGGATCAGCCTCATTAAACTGCATATTCCTGTGGATTGCTCAGCAGGTGGAACAGCAGTGGCAAACCACCTAAAACAGCATTCATAAATAAGATTTGAAAATTAATCATCCCATTTCCTGCAAGTGATAAGAAAATTTGCCTTGTCTGTGAGTAATTTGCAGTCATTCATGGCAATTTCTAATATTTAAATACCAAGTAAATTAATTATTTGGCATTATTTTTAGTTAACTGATTTACTGTAATTGCAATGACTAAATAAATCAATTACTTAAAAAGAAAAAGCCCTGGACAAACATGGTAAATCAATTACTTACTATTTAATGGGAATTACTTGATGTTACAGAAAACAAGAGAGGAACAAATCCTTTTATGACATCAGCAAAATTCAATCACTGTCTGGGGAAAGGGATTTCAGCACAACATTACATCCTTATTTAACTCACAAGATAAGGTAATGAAAGAGTGAGAATTCAGGGGAGCTGGGAGCCCAGCAGAACCACCCTGCACCGTGAAGCCAGCAGCTGGGACTTGGTGTTCTGGAGCCATCTCAGAAGCAGGAGACACCATATTGGGTGAACAGTGACAGGAAAGACGTGACAACAGGTGACATTAGTGGAAGCCTGGATAAATGCCACCTGTGCCGGAAAAACAAATCTGGTGTTAGAAATCATGAGAGAAGGATTGACAGAGGTATTGGTGAAGTCATTGTTATGGCTGTGGGTGGGGGTATGGTACCTTTAGCCCACACCTTGGACGTGCTCCTGTATGCTCATCTCAGGAGGGTCTAGTAGGTGACACTTTGACAAATGCCAGTGGGTATGGTCAGAGGCTGTCATGGTTTCTGTGTAGAGGAAACATGGGTGATCTGATTAGGACTGTTTGTCCTGGAAATATGGTGATGGAGAAATGTTGGGGCAGACAGCAGGCCTGCCGGCGGCCTAGCTCTCTTCTCCCAAGATTTAGGCCCTGACAATATTCTTCTGTTCCCATGAGACAGGAAAAATTACTCATGCTGAGAGGATCCTGATAATCATTCTCAAAACACAGAGGCCTTGTTGATAGGGGTACAGGCTGCCCTAAACCAAGAAGCAGTTATGGGAAGGTATTTGGGAGTAACGGAACATGTTAGGAACCAACCATAACAAGAGGTTCAAACCAGCAGGTGTGAGGATGCTTTTAGGCATTAAAGGTAAACTAAGGATATTTAGCTATAAGCTAGGTTTATCAGAACTCCTTATAATCACTAACCAATCAATAGGGTGTGAACAGTGTATGTAACCAATGAGCAGTTTTTTAGCTTGCCACATTTGCAGTAATAAAGGTATAGAATCTGTGTGACTGCACCCAATAAATGGCTTCACCTAAAATTCATATCGAATTGTGTGTTGCTCTCTGCTGGTCGCCAGAGAGAAAGTCTATGTGTGTGTAAGGGAGAACCAGAGAAGGGAAGGTTACACGGAGGGTTCCTGAAAGCACAAGATGAACCATGCATAGGATATCTGAGCTGCAAACAGTGGGAGGCTGGGGCAAAGCCCAGGAAAGTATCATCCAGCCTGGCAGAACCCTTGGCCAGCACCAGGGTGTCTCCCCCTTGTCCCATGCAGCAGTGCCTGCAACATCACCTGGTGTCCCCCTGGCATCACCTAGGCAATAACCTTGGCAATAACCTTGGCAATAACCTCCTCTGCTGCCAGGAGGCTGGACCCACACTCCATGTGTCCTGCTGACCATAGGGAACCCTTGCGCCCATGGACTCGCCAGCAATCATGATAACTGCTGAGCTCTTCCTGGCAATTTCCCCTCAGAGGATGCACTCAATTTGCAGCTCTCTATCCAGCCAGTGACTTTCACACAACTTGGAGGAATTTAATTATCTTCCGGAGCTCAAATTACATCTGATGAGTTTTAAATTGGACAGCAGCTTCAGTATTAGTCATGAGAAGGTAGACAGGCAGATGAATGATGCTGTGCAGTGTGCAAACCCTGTCTCATTAGGGAACTCGGGTTAGAGCCCACCAGAGCTCAGTTAAATAGGTGTATTATTATTGCTAGTCTCCTGTCCACTCTTCTCATTACTGTAATGACAGGCTTTTAAGTTTGTTTACTTGGGATGCTGAAAAAAACAGGCTGGAATCAGAAAATATGAAACATTTTATCCAAGGTAAATGCCACTCCTATATCTTTGGATATGTTATGAACCAGATTAGCATGAAAATAACCCCCTTGGTGATGCAGGAGCCATCCCAAAACACTGGAGGAGCACAAAAATACCCAGAAGATCATTATTTGCATTGTGTCTATATGTTTGAAATAAAATTACTCATGGGGGAAAAAAATAACATTTTAAAGAGGGTTTTCTCAGAGGATTTGTTCTTCTGGAACAAATGGCCATGTTGCTTTGCCAGTGGTTAGCGCTGCCAGGGACACGGGTGTCACGATTACACTCAACAGACCTATGTGCCTGTGCCAAGAAAGAACAGCTGAGCCCTGCACCAGAAGGTGTGTGCTGGGGCATCTGCTACAGGCAAGGTGAGGCAGAGGTTGAGGGCCACGAAGATGATGAGA
>VZTU01001839.1:0-23512 GCA_013400835.1 Zapornia atra | reverse complement strand
TGGTGACCTAACACTACTGTGACAAACCACTAATTGCTTAAAATATTGTGATTAAATATTCATTCGGGAATTGCTGTTCAAATTAACATTTGTTTTAAAGAAGTCTTTGTCTTCATATCTTTTTGATCTCTTGATTGATATGCAGTCATTCCTTAATTGTGAGCAATTTTGTGAGCTATTGCCTGTATTGAAAACAGTCCTTTTATATTTTTCCAACTACCTTGATGTTTAGATAATCTTAAAAAAAAAAAAAAAAAACCATTTCTAAATGTAATTTCTTGGCAATTTCTTTATGAAGAGTAACTTGTGTCTGGAAATGGATCCATTGTGTACACGTGGTTTTTTACCTATTTTCTTTCTTAGTTTTAATCTAAATTGATTAAACCCCTTTGGCCTTTTTCTGACAAACTCTATATTTTCTGAAAAGCACTGCCTAGGGACTATTTGATGTTTTCCTTCATTGCCAGCTGACCAGTGGAAGCAGCCATCAGAATTTACTCTGCTTTTTCTATAGCCACTTGACTTCAGAATTTCCTTGGAGTCAGGCTTGGAGTCTAGAAACAGTTTGAGTGGCAGATCACAGCTCTTTTTTGTGAGATGGGGAGATTTCCAGTTTCTGTCTGATGCAAGTGCAACAGCTCTTATGACATTCTTATTCCTCCCAACAACCCACTTCATAGTTCATTTTATGTTGTAGTCAGATTGCCTGAAGGCAGCCTAAATGGAAGAAATAAGAAAGCTGATTTAAATCAATGTTTTGTCTATATACATATCAAGATACAGCAAAATTGTGATGGTTTCCAAACCCGAATATTAGTATCAAATGAGGCTTCGCCTGACTCTGCTAATATATAAAGTTATGAAGAGCAATGTGAGACCTAATTGATTTGGTAAAGTATACAAAAAATTGTGGGTTTTTTTAAATAGAAACTTTCCTGCACTTAAATCTAGACAAAAATGGAGCAATTATTCTGCTTAATTTGTTTTCCCCTTATCTCTGATGTGCTGAGTGTATGACTGCACCGGCTGATATGCAGAAAAGTGGGAATACACTCAGCACTGTAACTGTGGAGAGAGTAGGTCTTGCTGACTGCTCGTGTTACCATAATAACAGGTGAGCTGAAATCTACCCAGGAGTATTCCCATTCCAACTAAATACAGAATAATACTTAAACTACATAAAATTGTTGTATATGCTTGAGTAAAGCTACTTTGCTTTGTGGAAGCAGCTCATATCAGGTAGAGATTGACTCAAATAGCACATGTAGGGTTTAACTAATCTAACAGTTGGAGGCAGATAAATAAAACCTTTTAAAAATCAGGTCTGTTCATTTTGGCACCTAAGTCTGCATACATGGAGACCCCCTTGGTTCCTAACATTTCTCCTTCTTACTTCCAGCTTCCATGAACATTTTCTGAGCTACTATGCATGGTAAGAAATACATGTTTTGGATTATGTCCTCTGCTGTTATCTTGATGTAGAGCTCTGCTGTGATTTTACTGTACGTGGATAAGTACCAAGCTTTGCATGAGTCCTCACAGAGCTACCAAAGATCCTGAGCAGAAGCAATGTCAGTAGTGATGAGGGATGCTTCTGTCACAATATACTAGTAACCAGAGCACATCTGAAGGAAGTAGCTTACCTGTATTCTGGGTATCACCATCCTCAGTGTATTTCAAGCCAAACTGCTGGCCCAAAGCCCTGCATCACAGTAATTTGGAATGAGAACATTTGACATTTTCTGCTAGAGTCACTCTGCTGCCAAGAAAGTAAAGTTCATGGGACCAAACAGAGCTGGCAATAAACAACCTAACTCGAATATAATGATTAGAGTAATGTCCTACTCTTCTCAGCTCTGCTCCCAGAACTTTCTGTACCATCATCTCTTCCAAAAGCATCAGCGAGTTGTGCTAGTACTGTATGAAAATGACCACTCAAAACAAAGAAGTAGAGAACCTTCTGCCCAGTCCTGGGGGAGTAGTCAGACTATAGATTTAGTCTGAAAAGGGCAAAAGCGAGGTGCTTCCACAAGGTTTGGGGTTTTGCCAGTTTTTTGCTTAAGATCAAAGGCTATGTATACTCCCTTAAAAGCAGAAGTGTGTGAGACCTGGGTGCTGAAAAGAAGTAAATGTTGCTTTTTCCGTCATAGGTAAATGAAAAAGCTAGTCCCCTGCTTTGGATGTAATATGTGAGTTCTGGAAGTTCTCTCTTGCGCCTTTCCAATGATATTTATTTTAGGATGTCTGGATGCTCCTAGAATTCATACTGTCTGAGTCAGCCCCATTAAAATTAACCCAGGAGTAATTGTACATCTCTTTAGGTGAAGATTTGCAGATTAACTGAAACAAGAAAGAGGACTTTTTTCAAGGTCTGTTAAATACTACCATTATGTGAATTTACATTTTATGTAAATGAACTTTGAGTGATAAACTCCAGTTCTCAGCAAATTTTGAATAGAGGTGTGAGTGGCACAGAATTTTATTTTCCCATTTATTCTGAGCCAAACTGAGCCTTCCAATCTTTCGTGGGAAGTTCTACAATTATAGCTACTTTTATAAACACTTAATGCTTACCCTGGAACCATTTTTCCTACTTTCATTCTGTTAGTGGAAGAAAGGAGTAGCACTCACCTCTCTGTTGCCCTTACCAAACTCTAAACTCCCTATTCTGTACAACTTCTATAAACTAATAAGCATGAGACAGAAGTATCTGCCAGTTGACTACTACATAGACTTTCAGGATGTAAAATGACAGTGCTCACAAAGAACAAATTCATTAAAGAAATGCCAACAGCCTGCAGAACAAAATAAATTGGCGTGATGCCAAATAATAAACCTCAACTCTACCATTCACAAGCAGATTCCAGTAGTTTGTGTTTAACTATTTGTATGTAGTTTGCTTGACAGAAAATATTTTTCAAGGAAGCGATTGAATAACAGTTACAGCAAAATGTGTTATTTTCAAATAGTACATAATTTAATCAAGTGCAATTGAGCTGGATATTTCCCTTTTATCACAATGTTCAAGTTCTAGGGATAATGAAAGTGAGTTTGTATCAAAATATGAATCATGCTAGCAGAAAGAAAAGTATTTCAAACTCCTTGATCTGTCTGCAACTGCAACATTCCAACTTTGCAAAGTCTCTCAAACTTCTGGCATTCATGCCTCCTTTCTTCCTGACTTCTTTTTTACCAGCAATTTTGGATTTGGGCAAACATTTTAATCCTAAGAATTCTAGAAGTCAAAATACACTTATTTGAGAACCTAGATAGATCCTTTGCAAATTCTGGATCTTGAGTATTTTCTTGTGGAAATCTTAAATGTGGACTGTGTTTTATAAATGTTGAAAACACCGAGCTGTGTTCAAAACAGTGAACTTGAGTCCTAAAGTTATTACTTAATTTTAAATATATGCAAATTAGTTTTAAAAGGTGCAAAGAGAACTTGTAGCTGACAATTTTTTGATCTACAGGTTTACAAAGTAAGTAAAGATAGTGATATTTAATTTTAGGCTGGTTCCTGTCTACACATTCACTCTTACTTGAGCATTTAACATCTGTGACAAGCTAAATACAGCTTTAGGTAAGCTAAAGCCTAAACATGTCAGGAGTCTCAGAATAAGAAACATGTTACTCTGATTGAGCCATGCAGTTACAAGGAGTCTCTTCATCAACCTCCCCTGTTCTGCACTTAAAATGGCCCTTTTATGCTGGTTCATAATTTATATACTATCTCATCTTGCTTAAGGCTTGCCTCTGGATAACCATCTTTTGGCCAAGTTGTTTTAGAGAAAAAAAGAGGGTCCATGCATGAAAGGACATTTAAGCAATTTTAGGGTGTAACAGGAGAAGTTTGAACCAAGGGCCCAGTTGAATGATGATGGGGTCAGAGAGGAGGCAGAGGAGGAATAGTTGAATAATAAATTCATTATGGTCATCCATGACACACTTAGAACAGATTTGTTTGTTTCTGAATAATTCTGTTTCTATAAAAGGGATCATTCTGTGACAGCTTTCCATTCAGAGTATTTTTCCTGATATCCCTTTCCATGATTTCTGCACCAACACATGCAAATAACACTTGATTTCAAAAAGGTGGAAAACCACCTTCCCCAATAAATATGAAAAATTTTTTATGTTACCTACTGCTATTTGTACACACAAATTATTAATTTTAGAGAGATAATAAGTTGAGTCTTAAGGATTTGGGTTCCACAAACATGTTTAACACACTAGCACCATCACTGAGTATTTCAGAGGGATCCCAGTTATTAGAATTACTAGAACATCTTGCAAAGATTGACTAGGCAATCACTTTGGTAGGCAGTGTGTCTCCGTAGCTAACATATTTTAAAAGTATACATCCAATCTATCTGTATGTTGCAAGCCTCTACTCTAGCAAACTTATTAAGTGACACAGAAAGATGTAGAACTCTCAGATGAGGGTCCTACTCCTCATTCAGCCTTTTTCAGGAAAATATACTTGTCCTTCTTCAAGCTCACTATTCCATTTTAGTCATTATAATGTTTGTCCCCAGACAGATAATGAGATCAATGATATCAGAATACTAAAATACATGGAACAAGCACAGGGTTGTTTTTTTTCTGGAAAAGATCTCCAGGGAGATGACATTTTTGGTGGCATCATAGCCTGGATTAAACTAATGTCATCATTAACCATCTTTCTCCAAATTTTCCTTGCCCCATATACAAACCTGTAAAAATGAGTAAATATATAAATTAGGCAGGCATTCCAGATTTTCAATAGCAAATAAACTATTTGTGTTACTAAATGTGTGCACGTGGACAAAAAGCCAACTGTAAATCACAGAACATGAATAAAGGGAGATGTTCTAGTTAATGCTTGGCATAGTGGCTGCTAGTCATAAGAAAAAAGCAAACAAAACAACAAACCAAGCAGAGAAAGTAGGCCTGTCTCTCAGTACAACATTTTCTGTAGCCTCTCCTTCAAAGTATTACCTTTTACAGCTACTGCACAGTTTTGGGTAGCTGGCAATGCATGCCCATAAGGTGTGCCCGTGGACAGGTCATGTGTAACTTCCTTGTGAATCCAGATGTGCATTTGCAGCTCATATGACATTATGCTTCTTCGTTTAGCTTTTTGTTCACTTTGCGTTTTAGTGTTGGTTTTGTTTGCTGCCTGCTTTGGGATTTATTTGCATTTCCTTAATATGGTGCCTGAGTATCCTGCATTGTTGATTTTTCATAAATAATTTTTCAGCTAAATTCCCTGGTGTATAAATACTTGGGCAATAAATAGAGATAGCAACTTCAAAGCAGAGATTTTAATTGTAAATGAATTCATAAAATTGATTATCTCAAGGGGTTAGTGATACAGTACTTTAATGTTGTGCTCCCATTATCTCACCACCTAAGATCTGAATCACTCCTTGGAAGTGCCTATCTCCATTGTAAATATAGGTTGCCTAGGGCAAGTAGCCTACAAACAAGAATTTCAGTTGCATGCCAAACATTAAACGGACTTAATCCAGGATCCAGACCTTGGAGGTTGTCTCTCAGATCAGAATAACACCTCATCTTCAGATGAGAGTTATTTTGTTCTCATATAATCTTTTACCTCTTACCTGGGTCAGCCATGGATCAGCTACTATGGGGCTAATATGTCAGTTCACAAAGTTATGATGGATCTGTCTTGGCTCTTGTCCTCATCTGGGGTGAATGAAATTCATACTAGGAATGATTATCACAATTCACTGGCAGGAATAACTTTGAAAATTGCTTAATTCTTTTCAGTTGGTGACTGAGACTGATAGAATTAATGTGACCACGTCCTGTTAACTCTGTAAATAGATATGGGAATAGACATAATGTTATCAAGTTCAAGAGGAAAGATTTCATCTTAGTGTCTTTTTTAATTTTATAAATTTAAATTAGCTGCACTATCAGCTGTGATTTTCCAGAAAAAATAAAATTAACAGTGTAGATAAATTCTACAGTGGGTTTACTAAGCATTCATTCTAACGTATTGTCCTGATTCTCAAACTTGCTGAAAGAAATAGATGACAATCCTGGTCATTATCCCTTTAAGACTGATGAAATAAGTAAAATATAAGATATTCTGGGAAATCACTATATAGATGCTTCTTTAGCTCCTATTGATATGAAATGATGTCTAATCATTATTCAACCTAAAAAATCACTAAATTACTAATATATTTATTAGAATAGCTGCAACATTATAATGTAATGAATGAAATCTTGTGTCTCCCCTACGAGGAAAGGTGAATGAACCAAAGCTGTTCAGCCTTGAGAAAAGATGACTGAGAGGGGATCTGTTTAGTGTTTATAAACATCTTAAGAGTGGGACACAGGGGGAAGTGGCCAGACTCTTTTCAGTTATCTGTGGGGACAGGACAAGGGGCAATGGCCTCAAGTTGGAGCACAGGAAGTTCCACACCAATATGCTGAAGAACTTTTTCACAGTGAGGGTGACAGAGCTCTGGGACAGGCTGCCCAGGGGGGTTGTGGAGTCTCCTTCTCTGGAGATATTCAAGATCTGTTTGGATGTCTATCTGTGCGACCTGTTCTAGGGAACCTGCTTTGGCAGGGGAGTTGGACTTGATGATCTCTTGAGGTCCCTTCCAACCTCTACAATTCTGCAATTCTGTGATTGTGCTAGGTTTTGCTGGGACAGACTTAATTTTCCTCAGTATCTGGGAGGGAATACAGCAAGGCAACTGACCCCAGCTGACTAAAGGACTATTCCATACCATATGATGTCATGTTCAGCATTTGCCTTCCCAAGTAACCATTACATGTGATGGAGCCCTGCTGTCCTGGAGATGGCTGAACACCTGCCTGCTTATGCGAAGTGGTGAATGAATTCCTTGCCTTGCTATTCTTTTGTGCATGGCTTTTGCTTTACATATTACATTCTATTTATCTCAACACATGAGTTTTCACACTTTCACTCTTCTGATTCTCTGCACCATCCTGACATGGGCAGAGTGAATGAGCGGCTATGTGGGGCTGAGCTTCCAGCTGGGACTAAACCAGGACAAATCCATATCACATGCACCTAGGAACTTTTGAATAAGAAAGAAGATTTGGTGCCTGTAGGAGACCAACTAGAGCTTTAAGGTAGTTTGGATCCCCCATTCCCTTTTGTCCTTTTTACTGTCCTCATAAGAACTGCTTGACTAGGCATGCATCCCCTAAATATGGGAAAGCTAAAAGAGGAATCTGGTTGTGCTTCAAAGACAAAGGTCCCCGAAGTGAACTAAATGTCAAACATCCTCAAACTGGAAGATAGGGGATTGCCTAAGCATTAACTCAGCAAACTCCTCAAAAAATGGGTGAAAAGTAAAGGCTTCAGGGGGAAACCAAGACCACTGACTTATGGACTGCTCAGTCAAGAAACCCACCAAACTAAAGCTTCCCTTTGTTATGCATGCATGCTAATTGACATAAGCAGATCTTATCCAAATGAAGAAAGGAACAACAAACATATAAGAATGAAGTACAGACGTGGTGGTGCATGCTTTACACTAAACACTATCTCTGGCAGGTCCAATGTCACTAGATACAAGACTGATTGTAACTATATCTCTCTCTCTCTCCTTACCCTCAAAGCTGCTAAGTAATGCAAAGCTTACTTTTGTTCCCCATAAAGGCACATAGCTCCAGTAGGTCTAATTGTGATGGTGCTGACACTAATACTACATTTGTTCTCCGTGTTTCTATTAAAGTCAATATTTGTGTGTGTTGTCTCACTTCACTTTCAACAAAGGGAATCAACAAATTTGAGTCACCTGTCTCTCCTTTCTGGACTGTGTCATGACTAGCCCCAGATAAAACTAAATTCAACATTTTCAAGTGCAAATGTATGGTTAACCCTGACTATTTAAAGGAGTCCTTGGTTAGGCTTTAGATTTGAGTTCTAACTCATCCCGTAGAATATATACATAACTTACTGCAACAAGCAATGTTATTATCTTTTGTGATTATGTCACAAAATTCTACAAGGAAACCATTGAGGATTTAATTGAATTAAACCATGGAGGATCTGAAATATCAACAGCACAGATTTCCCCATATTAAACTAAGTATTGTTAATTCTGCAGATTTATACAAACACCTGAGACTATTGTACAGTAACTTTAAGAATGAAAAATATGAGGACACATTCACACTCTAGGAGTTCTGTATCTGCTATTAATAAACAGCAATTAGTCATCCTCTGATGAAAGAAACATCAAACTGAAATGCGTAGTTTTCCTGAGTCACACACACCACATCTTCTGTCACAAACAGAGCTTGCTTATCATGCTATATTCATAAAGCTTACAAAAGCTTTGAAAAGAAATGTTCACATTCAAAAATTGCAATGGATTTATCACTTTAATCCTTACATGTTATCAGATTATCATGAAAAGACTCTTCAGGATTGTTTATGGAACCTTAATTGTTTATATCTACTTTTAATAAAATATTTTGCTGTCTTACTTCACTAACAAATCTCCATTTACCTCTATGAAAGACATGTCCTGCTTGACTAACTGATTTCTTTTGATAAAAAGTTGACAATGCTTATTGGATAAAGTCTGTGGATGCTGTCTACCTTGACTTTAGCAAAGCCTTTGACACCATTTCCCACAGCCTTCCCCCATAGAAACTGTCAGCTTATGGCTTGGATAGGCATATACTTCACTGGGAAAAAAACTGGCTGGATGGCCATGCCCAAAGAGTTATGCCAAATGGACTTAAATCCAGTTGGTAGCCCATCACAAGTGGTGCTCCCCAGGGCTCAGTATAGTTGTCTTTAATATTTTTATCAGTGATCATGATGAGGGGATCAGTGGTATTGCAGATATCAAGTTGAGACAGACTGTTCATCTGTTTGAGGGCAGGAAGGTTCTGGAGGATCTGGACAGGCCGGATAGATGGGCCGAGGACAATTGTATAAGGTTCAACAAGACCACATGTTGGGTCCTGCACTTGGGTCACAAACAACTCTATGCAATGCTACAAGCTTGGGGAAGAGTGGTTGGAATGCTGCCCAGTGGAAAAGAACTTGCAATGTTGATCAACAGCCAACTGAATGCTGGCAGCATGCCCAGGTGGCCAAAAAGGTCAATAGCATCCTGGCTTTTAGCAGAAATAATGTGGTCAGCAGGACTTAGGGAAGTGACCGGCCTTCTGTACTTAGCACTGGTGAGGTCATACCTCCAGTACTGTGTTCAGTTTTGGGCCCCTCACTACAAAAAGGACATTAAGGTGCTGGAGTGTGTCCAACGAAGGGCAACNTTTTGGGCCCCTCACTACAAAAAGGACATTAAGGTGCTGGAGTGTGTCCAACGAAGGGCAACAAAGCTGGTGAAGGGTCTACAGCACAAGTCTGATGAGGAGCAGCTGAGGGAACAGGGGTTGTTTAGCCTGGAGTAAAGGAAAGACTTTATCATTCTCTACAACTACCTGAAGGGAGGTTGTAGTCAGGTGAGTGTTGGTATCTTTTCCCAATAGGGGAAGGTTCTAAGGATAAGATGAGAGGAAATCATAGAATCATAGAATTCTTTATGTTGAAAGGGACCTTTAAAGGTCACCTAGTCCAACCCCCCTGCAATAAGCAGGGACACTTTTAACTAAATCAGGTTGCTCAGAACCTCATCAAGCCTGACCTTGAATTCTGTCAGGGATGGGGCCTCTACCACCTCTCTGGGCAAACTGTGTAGTGTCTCACCACACTCATAGTTAAGAACTTTTTCCTAATGTCTAATCTAAACCTACCCTGCTCTGGGTTAAAAGCATTGCCCCTCATCCTATCATTACATGACCTTACAAATAGCCCTTCCCCAGCTTTCCTGTAGGCCCCCTTCAGGTACTGGAAGGCTGCTATAAGGTCTCCCCTGAGTCTTCTTCAGGCTGAACAAGCCCAACTCTCTCAGCCTACCTTCATAGGAGAGGTGCTCCAGCTCTCTGATCATCCTTGTGGCCCTCTTCTGGACCTTGTTCAACAGGTCCATGTCCTTCTTGTGTTGAAGGCTCCAGAGCTGGATGCAGTGCTCCAGGTAGGGTCTCACCAGAGCAGAGGGGGAGAATCACCTCTCAATCTGCTCGCCACACTTCTCTTGATGCAACCCAGGATGCAATTGGCCTCCTGGGCTGTAAGTGCACATTGCTGGCTCAATCATGGCCTCAGGTTGCATATGGGAAGGTTTAGGTTGGATATTATGAAAAAAATCTTCATCAAAAAAGTTGTCAATCACTGTAAGAGACTGTCCAGGGAAGTAGTTGAGTCACCATCACTGGAGGCATTTCAAGATGTGTAGATGTGGTGCTTAGGGACATGGTTTAGAGGTAGACTTGGCAATGTTAGGTTTATGGTTGGACTGGATCATGTTAAAGGCCTTTTTTAACCTAAATGATTCTGTTTCTATGGTTCTAAAATGTACATAAAATTATACCAAATCAGTACATTTTACTATGCCGAAACCAGATGTAAGAGCTAAACAAAGGAGGTGCTTGAACTTCTATCTGTGTCTAATGAGACAATTCCTCTGAGTAATGTGATAAGGGAAAGAAAACATCACTGTACAATGCTTACGACATCACAGTTTCAGCTAGTTCTGCATATATGCTTTTGTCCTGCTCTAATCACTCTACAGTAGTGCACAGCAATAGAAAATTTAGTCTGCAGTCTGAGTTCAACTGTTCTCACTCCTGGGAGAATCATTTACTACAGACTTCCTTCAGAGCTTGCAGAAGAGTGGGATAAACAGTACCATTGGCCAATTCAAGAAAATTCAAACTGGTGTAATGACATGTGCACAATTGTAAAAGTTTGGTGAAAAACAAAACCAGACCTCCTGGAGTCCTTTGGTTGTATTTCAGCATTGCTTTGCCATGCCAATAAACACTTGATTTGTCCAGAGTTCACATAGATAAGAAACACTGAAGGGAATCCCTAGCCACGGTTTGGCCAGTGCTACCCTGGCATGAATGAGAGCAGGTACTGAGAGGGCTTCTCGTTTGGCTTGACAAAATGTATATAACAACACTGCAATGGTTCCATGTGTTAAAAATGCAATCACATGCAACCTAAAACTGCAAATTTAGTGTCCTGAAAAACAAAAATTGTGCATGACAGTAGTTGCTTGGGTTACTTCTAAAGAGCAATATTGCTGAAATTCTTTTGGCTTGTCACAACTTAAGTGCCCAGATTTCAAGAAAGCATGCCTGAAGAGGAAAAGTTACTCTCCAAAAACCTAAGTCCTGGCTGGTTTTATCCTTTAGGTAGTGAGGCAGAAGGTGGAAAAACACATACATGCATCTGTTATAGCCTCTGACTTACTGGAAATTATCTTTGCAGACTTTTCTGTAAAAAAAAAAAAAAGTTTATTAAATAACTAGTTTACATTAACACAAAGAAAACGTCTAGTCTCTTCTTAAATGTCATTAGTTCTGTAAAGGAGAAACAACTGCTATAGTCATTTGAAAGCAACTGTTGAATCTTGAAACAATCCTGTCACAGAAATCAAATGTTTCTGATGCCTTGGACACACAGTTTAATCTCTCTAGCTCATATTTTTATTAGTAAAATTAGGATAGTATTCTTAATTGCATTCCTTAGGGGGATTGTGTAAGGTTTCAGTAGTTAATATTTATAAAGTACTTTGGTTATGTAGAATCCCCTGTCACTCCCAAGTAGCATTTTTATTTTTAAAAAACAGCAAAAAGTTTGCATTTTTTAATTGTTTTCCACTTCTTCAAATAAGAAGAAAAGCTTTGTGTATGTGAAACGTGTACAACATAATTTCACAACCAAACTGAAAGCCAACAAGAAAACAAGTGCCATAAATTATGGCAGAAGTAAATGAGTATGCTAAATGGAATATAATTAGCTTTGACTTATATTATCTATACATATTATCCTTGACAAGACAAGATGATTATACTAGCTCACTAGTCTGTGGTTTGAGACCTGTTTTCTAGTCAGGAAGATGTGCTTCATTTTGGAGAAATCAGCCGCAACTGATTTCAGCATTAAGACAAAAACCTCTTTATTGAAATAGACTTCTCCTGGAGTGGGTTTGTCAGACCATTCAGTAATGTCAAACCTCTTCCACCTGCCTGCACTGTAAAATTCCCAGTAACCTCAGTAAAGACAAAATTATTGAATAGCATGAAGCACAGTTGAAAAAGTTGCACTATCATATTGCAGTATGCTTCTTTTTTCGTAAATAATTTATGCATATAAACCTGATGTTAGTGATGGCATGAGTAACTGCAATGCTGTGCTTCCAAAAGGAAACCATCATTGTGCAAACCAACTTAACACAGCCACCTGAAGATCAGAGCTGACAGATCCAGAAAACCTCTTAGCTGTCAAGACGCCTAGAGCAAATGCATATCCCTATAATAATCGTAATATCAACCGGGGTCCCCAGACATCCCACCAGTACAGTCATGTGCTCCCTATAATAAAAAAAATGAAAAAACCCCAAACCCAAACAAAAAACCCTTTGCATTTTTCCAGGGTGGCAAAGACAGATAGCTGACATTCAGCATGCTATCTCAGCTAAGAAAGAAAGGGTAATATCTCTGCTTCAGAGACAGGAATACATAAAACTGTGCATTGTAACGATGCCGGTGATATCACAACCACAGAAATGTCTCAGCCTTTCTTACCAGTGTATTTTTTCTTTATACACATGCACTCACAAAAGTATTTGGCAGCTGTTTTGAACAGATGGAATCCTATAGATCTCCAGGGGAAGAGCCTGTGGAAGCATAGATGAAATACATATTACCATCCTTAAAATACTCTATGAAAGAAATAAACTACTGAAGAGAACTCTTACCCACATGTCCAAACTGAGTCATAGCTCCCAAATAAGCCACTGGTACCTTAGGGTCAAATAAAGAACATCATGATCATTTAACATGTGGTCAACTGCATAACCAAAAATGTTACTGCAGATTCTGGGCAACAACCACATCATAAAAATGATATTCTGGAAACTGAAGATATCAAGATTATTTTTGAAACTGGATTTTGCAAACAAGATTCTTAAAACTTTCCATGACAGAAGAGACTTTTATATATAGAATGGGAAGCGAAGTTCAGATACACTCATTTTTTGACTCATCCAGGAGGAAAAATAATCCAGCACCTTTGAGAAGGATTGATCCTCAGGCAAAACAAAATCGTACCAGGGAAACATTGACATTGCTGACTTTTTCTATCCACTTAATTCCCTCTATTCAGTCTCAAAAATTCTATCTCAGAGCTTATTTTGTTTTGCAACTATATCTCTATGAATCCAAAATAAAGTGGCTTTAGAGTTCAAGGAAACCTCCAACATGGATTATAATGTCTACACAGAAAGACACATTTGCATAACAAAGTACCTCTCTTGCTATAATCCTAGCTAAGAAGGAATTTTTTTCTTAGACAATGGTTCAGAAAGTTCTACTGTCAAAACGTAATCGAAGTTGGATTCCTTTTTTCAAGCTTAGTAACTGCATGCAAACAAATTTCAGAGGAATTTCCTAATTGAGCAAAAGGCAGCAGCATTCCGGAAAGACAATCTAACTTAGAGACATAGATCATAGCTTCTAGAAAAGTAACTAATAGTAAAGTAAACGTCTTCAAGCTGTCAGTAAATGCACCTTAGAGGAATCTGAAGGTTTCTGTAAGGTTTTAAGGATTAGGTATCATAAGGTAGGTATGATAATTTGTCTCTGTTGTGATTTAAAAAGTGCTATTTATCCAAGCCTATTTGTCTACTTTATATAAACCCCTCTTCCAGATTTCTCTGAAAAAAAATACATTAGGTACTTAAGTCAGGAACAATTCTGTTTTGTTGTGTTTTGCTCAGTTTACTCCACTCTTCAAATTTGCTTTGAGCAATCCAATCACATATTTAATTCTATGGTTCAATTCTATGGCTCATTTCCACCACTTAATTGTTTTATGATTAGTCTTTAAACATTTAGAACTTGATTCAGTTGCTTGCCCAGAAATCTATAGTGCCATCTAAGACACCTGAGAATATCCAGAGTCTCCAAACAGAAATGGCAAATATAACACAGGACTTAAAAGACCAGACCTATTCTCTCTGGAGTCCCTGCTGAAGGTTGAGCAGGATGCCTCTATACCTTATACGGTCCTACAGATGTATGTTTGAGCAACAGATCTAAGTGCAGAGGGTATATCAGATATGCCCACCTCCTTTCACACTCTATTTTTTGCCCCAAGATGGTCTGGTGGGTTGACCCTGGAGGGATGCCAAGGGCCTCCCAAAGCTGCTCTTTCACACAAATGGAGATACAGGTTCATTTCTCTGTCTGCCTACATAAAGTTCTTGCATGTCTTTGAAAGAAGACCCTTCCTCCCACTCTTCCTTAATTCCTCATGGATTCAGGAGAGGCAAACAGAATTTTTTTCATCATCTGTCTTACATGGCCACATCCCCATTTAGGCATGAGTTTTCCATATGTGTTTCAGCGGAAGGTCAAGTGTCCTATGAGAAACTAAGCACCATAAGTCAGTACTCAGTGCAGCTCTGCAGAGAGCTGCATATGAGCACCAACAGTCCTGTCAATTTACCCTGCACATGCACCATATAGTTTGATGGTCATGGAAACAAAAAAGCCTTCTTCGCTTATTCTTCTATTCTTTCTTCTCCCATCTTTTCTGATCCAGACCAGTGTATTTATGCAGTGCTCATGAAAGGGGATAGTATACACAAGGAAAATACAAATCATATCAAAAAGGCTAAATCCTAACCACAAGTTCATAGTTTTATGAAATGAAGGCACAAGAAGATTATGAGCCTAGCAGAAAGCAAAACAAATGCAGATTTGCTCTCAAAAGAGTTCTCTTAGCTCATTAACAGAGAGCAACGCACTTTACGAGTACAGGGCCCAGTCAGTTCAGTGGCTGTAGGGAATACTGCTTGTTCTGCCAGGGTCATCAAAGGGGTAACCTTTGGCCCAGCTGGCCCTCACTCACTCTGGTCCAGACTAGCTGTCCAGGTCATTGTCTGAGGCAAGCAGGAAGCATTACTCTGGAGCACCTAGTCTGCTACAGTTCCGACAAAAGGAGCCCACAAGAGTAGTATAGGCTAAACATTTAAGTCTCTACTGAAAAGTACAGAAAAGATGATGAATTTTTTTCTTCACATGTGATGCCCTTGAACCCTGCGGTTTTCGGTCTGGGTTTGCACTGTGCAGGTCCTGTGCCTCAGACAGCAATCTAGACAGCACTTTTGTCTTCCCAGCCTTCCAGTGTCGAGTGGGAATGTATTAAAGAATGCATTTGCCATATATTTAAAACCTGATTTCAAAAACCAATTTAGTTAGCTATCTCCCTACTAACAAAGCACAAACACTTAAAAGCAAGGAAATGAATAGATGCCATCACCAACTGTCCACTGCTACCTCAGAAATTAATGCATATATCTCATCAAGTGTAATGAAATGCATATTTCATTACAATACAGTGACCTTACCACTGACCCACAGAAAGGTGGGTATTATTAGATGGGTTTTTTTGTTATCTTGATTTCAGTAGCAGAATATTTTCTTTAAAAGAAAGCTGTTACATGGACAACACTAGCAGCTAATTATCTATTGACAGCAAAATGCCATGGTAAGATACTTGTGCTACATTAGGAAACTGTGTGTATCCTCAAGCAAGGGCAGAAGAATGGTTCCAGTTCACCCACGATTTATGGATGGATTCTGCCTACTGGCTTTAATTGTCTCACATAGATGCTACAATCAATACTTGAAATGCCCTTGCCTGGTCCTAGCAAGATGACTCCGATTACCTAAATTACCTGCCTATTGTGCCTACACTCAGAATATAGTCTACAGAAATAAATTAACAGAGTAGGAAGTCTTGCAGGGCTAATCAGAGTGGGATCATCTATTTTGCCTTGTAATCAAACTCTTCTCAGCCAAGACCTTTGTGCAGTTGTCCCAGCAGGTCTGCTGAAGAGATGAGCCTTCACTGACCTTGATAGCTTTGGCTGTGCATGAGGACTCCTGGCCACAGGCAGATCCCCAAAACCCTTCTTCCACAAGGCACTTGGATAGTTCTCTGCAAGTTCTCACCTCCACCACCTTTGTAGAAAAGTTGGAAACAGTTTCATTAACTTTAAAATATTACCACTCATACATGTGCTCACTGGAGCACCGTGAGGTCTAGCTCTCCGTACATTCAAGTAAGACCTGTAAGATATTTTTGAAAGTCCTCTGCACCTCCACAGGGTGAACTATGTTATTGTTGATACGTACTTGGATGTTTACAGGACTCAAACATGTATTTTGAAAACAGTCTGTGTAATTACATATTGTGTTTATTTTTCATAAGGGCTATGCTGTATTTACTGCACAGTTGCTGGTAAACATACAATATTTGACGTGCATATTTCACTTTGGTTTACAGCTGAAGTGTTATTTTGCAATAAACTGTCTGTCTCTGCTCTTGGTAAGGGTACTACAGGAGCACTGAAGCAGGTAGCAATACCTGTAGCTTAACTAAATTTGGGAACATTCTGTCTGTTTATGTGCCCAGAAAACCAGGTCAAACTTGTTTGTTTATTCTTTAGGCAGCACCAATTTTAGGTTGTTCCTAATTATTCTTTTATTTGCTCTTAATTGCTTCAGATTTCAAAATGTATGACAGCTTCTGGCCTCACAGATTCACCTAGTAACAGTGAGGAGACTTTAAATATGGTTTGTTTATGCATCTGGCATTTTAGAAAGTAGAACATCTCCTTTTATTTATTACTTTATTTAGACAAACAAAATAAAACCTGGCACACATCTTTGTTTCTTTTATTTATTATTATCTAGACATATAAAAGTGGACATACATTTTCGTTTATCAGTGTTATTAAATATTATCAATGTCCTGGCCACACTTGAAGTCATCATAAAGATATGAAAGCCCTCCAGTCCTAGCTGACGTATAAACATGCTAAAATACCTTCCCTACTGCAGAAGAACCCTACAGCCTAAAGAGAGAAGGAAAGGTTAGACAGAGATGTTCCGTATTGATTAGATAGTGTCGCCTTATTTGAACAGATGGCTTGCTATGTATGTAGGACAGAGTATTGTTGAATTGTCTTAGTCTTTACTCTCCTTTTTGCACTTAATTTTCACATCAAGTTAACTATAGCAGAATGTGGTGTGAGGGGTAGATAAACCTTGACATGAGCTATTAATACAGGTGCAAGCAGGGATGTACTGAGGAAGGAAGAGACAAAGAGGGACTCCAAGAAGAACAAGGGAGCACTTGGCTGAAGTACTGTTTGGAGAGAAACAGCAGACAGTTTTACGGCAGCATGGAAACAAGACAAACATCTCCCTGGTGGTACCAAAACTTGCCAACACTCTGCAGTGTGTCAACCCATTGTCCACCACCAGCTTATATTTTGTTGGTGAGACTCATTCTGTATCTGACTCTTTCCCAGACTTTACTTTTATCTAACTTTGTGTCTGGACTGTTTAGAATATGTTCAATTTTAATCCTTCTCTATATTAAAAGTCTCTTCTTGCACAGCTTCCGTCCTTTTTTCCCATCATCATTTCAACTCAATTTTTTCACAATTGCCATCCAATTTATGACAGTGTTTGTTTTTGTTGCTTCTTCATTTCTAAACCTTAATAACTAAACCCTGATTCTGATCTCATGACATATGCACAAACCTGGACCAGGAAGGTTGTAGTTAACCTGGTTTTTATCTTCCTACCAATCTAACTGTTACCTCTGAGAAAAAGTCAAGATTTACAAGTGCAAAAGAATATAACAAAATCACCATAGTTAAATCAAATGACAGTTCTCACTCTCTGATCGTGGTTCAGGAAAGTCCTTACATCGTGCCTAACATTTAACCAGAGCATAAATCTCATTAAAATCAAGCACGTGCTTAAGGCCCTAAAATAGGCTCTCCTGGCAACAGACATCTGTAACTAGTTAGAAACATTTAACCATCCATAACTATCTTTCTGCACTGTGCTCCTGCTTCTATTGCTGCATTATCAATCTTCATTCCTGTCTCTTTCTGCCTGGACAGAAATTGCTGTGGTTCTTGAAAATCTAACTCACTCAAATTTATTCCTATCCCCTTCCCTTCCTCCTTTCTGTGCATGTAGAAATCTTCCCTTTCTATCAGCAAGCCTCATTGAAAAGCAAACTAAATGCATATCCTCTGCGTGTCACCGTGACTTTGAGCCCTCTTTCCTCTGCCTTCTGTAACTTTTTACCCTAGAAATTCTGCATGCCCCCTGTGGGAAATGTGGATAGTGCATGATTTTCACCTTATCAGTTTCAGGTTATTCAGCAAGATATTCCATGGATCCTATTAATGGCTTCAACCTCCAAAGTACAAGCTTTCAAACCGTTACAAGCTTTGGAAAATACTTGTTTGCAGTAGTTTTTTAACCTCTTGTTTTCCTGGATTCCTTCCTATTGTAATCATCAATCTTATTGCATTTATTAAACAGTCTGCAGTAATATTTCCTCCACAACAGATTTTTCTTTTAAAGATTCAAGCTCCGATTTTATTTCTGGCTCTCTTTTTTTCTTTTTTTCTTTTTTTTTCTTTTTCCCCCCATTTTTCTCCATTTTTTTTCCTTTTATTTTTAATTTTTCAATGTTCTCTAGATACTTCAATAAACATCATCCCATACCTACTATATTGTGTCTATCTCCGAAGGGAATTCCTAACAACAATTAACTCAGGCTAACTTTAGTCTGTATGAATTCTCTAAAGTCTGTTTACACTATAGCTATAGATGAATTTTCAACTGCCTTTTCTATATGAATCCTTCCCTCCTATTCTATCACTACCCGCTATCAAACTTACATTAATATCGCATTTGAATTCCAGGGCAGAGGGATGCATTTTGCTGAGTTTTATGAGGAGACTGATGAATTAGATTTCATGGCCAACAGGACCAGGGTGCAGGAGGTGAAGTCAGTGCCTGGATCTGCTCCATTGCTTTGGCTGCAAGCCAGCAGAAAGTCCCTTCTTTGACTTCCAGGAGTTTCCACCTTGGCCTTTAATGCACACAGGCTGAGATGGCCTAACATAGGACTTTCGTTTATTTTTTCTTTTTTTTTTTTTTAAATCATGTAGGCTTAAATTCTTGGAAGTGTTTAGCACCCTAATTTTCAATTAAAATGAGCTAAATTGCTCCATTAAATGAATGGCTGTTATACACATAAATACCATATAATTCTGGACCTTTGATCTTCTGGAGGGTTTTTTACTGTCCTCAAGACAGGTCAGTGAAATTAATGAAAAAAATGAACATCAACCATTTGGAGTCAGAACTGAAACAGGAACCTCTGATTTCCTGGTTGCGTGGTGTTAAAAAGAAGTGAATCCCTTTCATCTAAATATAGCTCTCCCTCTACCATCTTCATATGTAAAATTCAGAAGCTTAACTTCAACACTGGTATCAGTGAGATGCTTTTCCCAAGCCACTTTCAGCAAAAGCCATCAGAAATTGTTGCTAAATGTCATTTTCAGTATCAGCATTGCAGCTTCTGTCCACTGCAGATTAAAAGTCTCTTTCAAGCACCACTTTGAATTAAGTAAATCACAGGAGCACTCCAGCTACCCCATAATCTCTACTGGAACACTTTCCTGGTGAATTTAGACTACAAACATATTTCTATCGGCACCATGGAAGTCAGGAGACTGTGAAACCTCTTTGCTATGACAAGGCTCCAGAGGAGAATGAAAGCTTTTAATTTTTAGCAATCCCTTTATGGAGTAAGGTATTACTGTGGCAGGAATATTTTCCTTATAGGGCAAGGCAAATCCAGGTTGGTAATAAACCAAACATTTGTTCTTTGTATTATATTTTTAAATATTACTCACTCACTATTACTAAGTTTTCTTTGAAAAAAATACCATTTCTGTGGAATGTTTTTCAAAGTGTAGCAAGTAATAATTATTACAATTAATACCATTACGGTGTTTCAGTTTATATAATACTGAGGAATTCATGAAAATTAGCTGTATGTGTTAAATATTAGAAAGTAGCAAGTGTTTAAGCTGAAATTAGCACATTTTCTTGATTAAGATCTATTGGGGATTTTTTTTACATTTATGACTGTGTAAAATGATATATAGTGCCTCCTTAATACCTTTATTGCACAGAATTGGGTGATGCAAATGCTCTGTTTAAAGTACAAAGTAAGCACTGCTGTGAAGACATACCCGTGAACACAAAAGATCAAGTGTTATAGCCAGGATTCATGCCCCCAGCTTCAGGCAGTTGCTGTTATCATTCTATATCATAAAAGGAGAGAGAGGAGCAACTCTTGAAAAATTCATGCCTTTGTCAGCCTAAGTAACCCTTTGTAGGTGACTAACTTACACCACGGGGCAGTTTTATACAGATACTTAATTGTTTAAGCCCATGACCTAATAGGCATTTAAGCCCCTACCATTCATTGTAATAAATTTAACAAGGGCACCTCGGTCAGCCTGCCAATGTCTTAACAAGACTTTCAAAAGCAATGAGGCACCTAGGGTAGGATTCAACTCATCAAACTTCAGGTGTCTCCAACATAAGTACCTATAGCTGAGCTGAATGTACAAATTCTGGTTACAGTGAACGGATAGAAATAATCAACAAGCTGGAGACTGCAATTCCTGCATAGGGTGTGGATGTTTGCTCTCGAGTGAGGTGCAGGTACCTACAGCAGTGACACTGAGTCAGCAGAGCTGAACCTATACCCTTAATTTGAATTAAATTTCACAAATCTACCTCCACTTAGACAATACTTTCCTAGGCACCTGAGCACCATCATGCAATCAAACCTCACAACCCAGCTTTACTCCCAGTAGAGAATCTCCTCAATTTCAATGGAAACTGGGTCAGAATCTGATATTAGTTCACACTTAGTAGTTATAAGTATCAGTTACTTTGTGTGGTTATAGCCCAAAGCAAGCCTGGTCATACAAGCATGCAGAGAGGCACCATCTGAAGCAAAATTAAGCTTCATTTGCTTCCAAGCCTTCCCAAATGTGAGCCTTGGTAAGGCAAAGCCTGATGTGGTCTTACTCCTGCTTCTAGACAGAAGTGATTTTATGGGTAGCTAACAGCACTCTCATTAATGCAGGGCAGAGTTTCTATGTATTACTTGTCTTCTGCATCAATTTTTCATTTGCAGTTTATTCACAGAACTCTACCTGTGCCCTTGAAGAGTCATCTTCTTCAAATGACTGAACTGCTTGCATTACACAAACCACACCAGTAAAACATTTTGGGGAAGTGAAACATTTTCCTCTTCTCAAACTATTCCTTATGTTTATAACGCCAGATCCATCACTGGGTAGGAAAGCAGCATGCTAGCAACATGGTTATGGCACTGGGTATCCCTCTGAAAAATTCTACCTTGTGAAATATTATGAGATTGGCTAATTGTGGACAAAATCAGGCTAGAACTAAAGGGCCCAGGTTTTTTACTAGATGTTAATTAACTAATAGCCATGTTTGGCATGTTACATGTTCTCTGTCATTCAAATTCTTTATAAGAAATTAGCTGTCTTTCTCAGAAGCATGCACTGCCCTGATCAGAAGTTGCAGTCTTGATGTATCTGTGACTTGGTGAAATTGTGTCTTGCATTACAAGAATTTGGGATGTCAGACCACTGTGGTCCTTTCTGTCCTTAATACCAAAACCTTTTTTCTCAGGTCGAAGGAGGTGATCCTCCCTCTCTACTCTGCCTTGGTCAGGCCTCACCTGGAGTACTGTGTCCAGTTCTGGGCTCCCTGGCATAAAAAAGACAGGGACCTCCTGGAGACAGTCCAGAGAAGGGCGACGAAGATGATTAGGGGCCTGGAACATCTCCCGTATGAGGACAGGCTGAGTGAACTGGGACTGTTTAGTCTCGAGAAAAGAAGACTTAGGGGGGACGTAATTAGTATTTATAAATATCTTAGGCGTGGGATGCAGGAGGAAATGGCCAGCCCCTTTTCAGTGGTCTCTGGGGACAGGACTAGGGGCAATGGCTGTAAACTGGAGCATAGGAAGTTCCGCACCAACATGCGGAAGAACTTTTTCACAGTGAGGGTGACAGAGCCCTGGCACAGGCTGCCCAGGGAGGTGGTGGAGTCTCCTTCTCTGGAGATATTCAAGTCTCGTCTGGACGCCTATCTACGTGATATGAGATAGGGAGCTGCTTTGGCAGGGGGGTTGGACCCGATGATCTCTCGAGGTCCCTTCCAACCCCTACGATTCTGTGATTCTGTGATTCTGTGATTCTGTGATTCTGTGATTCTGTGATTTTGACTTTGAACCAAAGCCCAGCGAATTTGGTTTCACAGGTCATTTCCCTGGAGACTGGCCATAATGCACAAACTGACTTTTCAGGGCCCCTGATGGTTGGGACAGAAAAGCAGGCTTCCTTTTACCCTTAGACATGGGATTTGCTTAGTGGAACAGAGGCATTCTGTCTGCATGGACAGGAATGTTATAGAGACAACTTTTAGGGTTTCTGCCTATTACGCTGACTGACACAGTACTATGTTGGCTGTGCAGCAGAAAATGTGCAAAAAGGTAAATTCAGTGTCACAGCAGGAAAATTAATTTCTGGGTATTATTTTAGTGTTGTACCATTAAAGCTAAATGAGTAGGGGTGTATTGTATATAATAATGTATGAGGACCAATTTCCTTTCATCCTGACCCCAGAAGTTCTCTTACTGAAATCATGAAGACTGGCTTAAAAAAAAGCAAAGAGTATTTGCCCTTTAAATTATTTTGGGCTCATTATCGTGAGGAGAAAACATTGAATGTTGTTAATTATGACTGTTTCTCATTATGTTGCTCATTAATAAATAAATCCCATTCTCAGATGTCCACCTTGCTTAGACAGGTATTTATATCTATTTACATCTAAATGATGGTGTTGAATCATTTCAGTAGATATATATAGCATTTCTCAATTCAAGTTACCGTGTGACCTCCCATGAGTACTCAGGTTGGTTCATTCAAGATTAATGAGACATTGGCTCTCAGGAAGCTATTTAAGAATATGAATTTACTTACTGTGAATTATTATAGGAATTAATATAATCTGACTTTTTTATCAATGCAAGTTAACTAAATGCTGTCTGGTTTACCACAGCATAAGGTCCCCAAACAGAACATTTCTTTATGGACAAAATTTCAAAAAGCCGTCCTCTGTTTTGGGGGGCACCGTCTACACATACATTTGTGCCTTTGGACCTGTGTTGAGAGTGGTAGACAACAGACACAAGTGCACATGCTTACGCTTGTTATTCACTTTGTTGTCACAATAGTTGCCCAAGCAAGTGGACATGTTCAAATGTAGCCTTGCAAGCGCTGAGAAAAAGTCATGTGGTTTCACTGGGTACCCTTCAGAGTTCCTTTCCACAGGTAGCTTTCTGTTTTCTCTGAACAAGGTCAGATTTGGCTTACACACAAACAAATGGAGTCATACTGTGAGAGCATTCTCAGAATCACAGAATCAC
>VZTU01001837.1:0-16447 GCA_013400835.1 Zapornia atra | reverse complement strand
GCTGCTCCTCTCCCCCTCCCTCCCTCGCTCAGGGAAGCGCGGATGGTGCCCGGCCTCCGCGGTCGGGCGCAGCCCGGGGCGCGCTGGCGGTGTGACAGGCGCGGTGCTGCATGCAGCACGCTGCCGTTGGAGCGGTAAAGGCCGCGTGTTCCCCCGCGCGGGGCGCGTCACGCTCCGCTCTGACGTAAGCACACGGGAGGTAACGCGGGGGGGGGACGACGACTCGCAGCCTGGCTGCGTTGGGCCGGTATCCACAGGCCGGGGCAGCTGCGGGGTTCAGTGGCGGGGTGGGTAACCCCGGTGTGTCTCAGCCCGCGCCTGGAGATGCTTCGCTGGGGAAGAGCCAAATTCGTGTTTAAACGGGCTGCACACTCTCCGAGCGTACTGAAACCCCGGAACATCTTCCCAGCCTGCTGCTCTTACTCCTCAGGCATTTCATGGTTGTCCAACTGAGCTTGCCAGGGTGAGACTCCACACGGAGTCTTGGCACAGCTACTGCGAAGTTGGTCAGTGTTTGCTTGCAGTCCCTGAAGGGAGCAGAGAAACAGGAGGGGAATCCTGTTTTTAAAAGGATAGACAATGGCAGGACAGGGGGGATGGATTGAAGCTGAAGGAAGGAAGGTTTCGATTAGTTATTGGGGGAAGTTTTTTACAGAAAGAGTGGTGAGGGGCTGGAACAGGCTGCCCAGAGAAGTAGTGGATGCCCGTCCCTGGGGGTGTTCAAGGCCAGGTTGGATGGGGCCCTGGGCAACCTTGTGTAGATCCAGGCCTGGAGATTGGTGGCCCTGCCTGTGACAGGGGGGTTGGAGCTGTATGATCCATGGGGTCCCTTCCAACCCAGACCATTCTATGATTCTATGGAACTCGGTGTTAACGCTGCTGCCCCCAGTGTGGGAAGGCCTCTCATTCCACCTCCACTAAGCCGTGAGTGCCTCCTTACTCAGGATCTCCCTGAAGTTGCGGGATGCCCTCCTGCTGTGTGGTGGCTGTATGGTTTTAGCACAGCCCAAGTTGTAGATTACAAACCTGTCTGGTTTCGGGGTTTTAGATCCTAATCTTCAAAAACTGGGACAGTCCTTGTGAGGTGTCTGTAGTGTACCTGATGTGTTGGGCCTGCTGCACATGTGAGATGAGTTTACATACATGCAGTTGCTGGTTTCCAGACATCAGGCAGCCCGAGCTGCCAGGCATCTGGAAAAGGGGGCAATTCAAGAATATGGGAAAAGTGTTTCTATGTGCAAGCATGCGTGGAGCATGGGATTTCTGTGAATAACCTAAGTCTGATCTCACCTGCTACCATTCTTCCTTCCATTCCCCACCCTCCCCTGATGGAGTGTAACTTCCCTTTTAAAGCTGGAACCAAACCAAGCTTTAATTTGCGCTCTGCATAGTTGCATGGAAGCATCAGTGGTTCCTTGAGGGGCCAGGAACCATTCATTTGTGTTATTTTGGGGTTGCTTGGTGGTGGGGAAGTGGGGAGATCTGGGTTGTGGAAGAGTTTCAGGCAGGTTCTGGAGTTCTGCACTTGACAAAACTTGTAAACAGGGTATTTGTTGGTGAGTAAACCAGTTACTGATGGGAAAAAGAGGGAACCAGTAGGAGTGTCATGAATTACTCATAGAAATGTTTTATTCGAACAGTAACGTTTATGGGGAAGATTCCCATGACTACAGTTTGCAGGGAAGATTCTTCTAAGTAAATGTTTCTTGCATTTTAAACAGTATTCAAATCACCCAAATATGGGGTTTTTTTCAGTCTTTCTTAGGAACATGGAATCCCAATTTGGAATCACCTTCACAAAACCTTGCCTTAACAGTATGATGGGCTAAGGCAAGATGTTTCCATACTTCCTCTTCTTATTTTTTCTTTTTTTTTGGGGGGTGGGGGTGGGGGGCAGTTACTTTCTAGTACTCAGTGCCACCCTTGAAGACCTGTGAATAAACTAACCACCAGACAGTTTGAGTGGTCTGACTACTGCCTGCGCTTGCAAAGTCGAATGACTGAGGAGTCAAAAGATGTGGAAGCTGTTTTGGGATTCATCTCACATGTAATCATAGAATGGTCTGGGTTGGAAGTGACCCCAAGGATCATAAAGTTCCAGCCCCCCCTGCCACAGGCAGGGACACCAACCTCCAGGCCTGGAGCTACAGCTCAGGGCAGTGGCCTACTGCTCCCTTGGTTACTCAGGAGCCGTCAGAGGAAGCAATGTTGTAGTTTACAGTGTTGTTGAACAAAGGGTATATGTCAGGCAAGGACAACTTACAACCATTTATTTTCTGTGTTCTCCTAATTCTCATTATTTGAAGTAAAACCCATCTTCCTGACAGGCCAGCTCCTTCATTCCCTTAACCCCACGACAAAGGGATAATCCTCTGTGTGTGACTTCGTAGGCTGTTCCTACAGAGAATGCTGTGATGCCACAGAGCCGGTGCTGTGACTTCACTGTTGGTGCAAGCCATTGTTGAAGGAGATGGCCTGCTTTCTGGAGGCCTGGGGTGGGGAGAGTTTATGTACCTCTGGTGTTCTGCAAGCACTTCACAGGGAGCTGTATCTGGCAAACCAGCTTGCTTAATGACTTGTCTGCGTAGGTGATGAATGATACAGTCAGCGGCTGTGCGCGAGGGGAAAGTTAGTGGTGATTGTGTTTGGCAAGGTTACTCCTGCCCTTGAAGGAAGTTACGTTGTCAGCTGGAAAATGTCACTGGGATTACACAAGGCTGTTGCATTCTCAGCCTCCAAAGAGGATGTGAGGATCTGACTCTGAATGCCAGAATTACTTTCTCTAGAACCAAGGACTCCTTGCTCTGTGTCCTTCTTTCCTTTATCTTTATAACTGCCAACCCCAAAACTTTCCTTGGACCCATCAATTACACCAGAATTTCCATAGAAAAAAGGTTTGCCAGGACCGAGGCAGAAGACACATAGACCACCTTCAAACCTTCACACCTTAAAGAAGACTCTTAGGCTTTTATTGATTAAATGGTAATATGAAGGAGGCACATAACTTCAGGCACTGTGGCTGAAAACTTCAGACATTCCCCAAAAGCTTACACGCATGGCTTCTTTCACATTCAAGTCTGAGCTTTTACACCAGGTTCCTGAAAGGGGTGCCTAAAATGAGGCGCCTGAGCTCTCAGAAGAGCTGAGAGTACAGCATCACTCGATGGAGAGAAGGGGTACTGCAAACCTCCATCAGTTTGGAAACTGAACCTGTGACTGTTGGAAACAACATGCGGCAGTAGGAAGGAGATTGGGCTCTTTTATTATCTCTGCCTTTGACCGTGACAGGAAATATTTAGAGAGGTAGTGCTCACAGCTCTGAATGTCAGTGGTTGTCTGCTCTTTGAGAGCAAAGCTGTCAGAACCCAGGAAAAATACTAGCACAAGGAAAGAGTAATTCCTTTGTTTTAACATTTGCTTCTGGAAGACATTAGGGGCTGTGTGGCTGAACAACAGGGAGACCCATTTTTGCCTCCAATAAAATTAGCATTGCCTTTTACTACTGATTATTCCATTTTTCATTTTCACTCTTTTATGTGTGATGTGAAAGTTGTCATAGAATCTCCTGAGCTGGGAGGGACCCCCAAGGCCCATTGAGTCCAACTCCTGGCTCCACACAGGCCCAGCCCAGTCAGAGCATGGGGCTGAGCATCGTCCAGACGCTTCTTGAGCTCAGCCCAGCTCGGGGCTGTGACCACTTCCCTGGGGAGCCTGTGCCAGTGCCCAACCCCCCTCTCAGTACAGAACCTCTTACTGACATCCAGCCTCAACCTCCCCTGTCACAGCTTCATGCCATTCCCTTGAGTTCTATTGCTGGTCCCCAAAGAGAGGAGATCAGCACCTGCCCCTTCATCAGGAAGCCCCAGCCCATGATGAGGTCTCCCCTCAGCCTCCTCCAGGCTGAGCAGACCAAGTTCCTGCAGAGGAATTTACCAGGATTATGCATGTACTGCTTCCATTGATACAACTTCTGGAAGTTGTAGAAGCTAAATCAGACTAGAAAAATGTTCTTATTCCAGAAGAAACGGGGATTTACATAGGTACAATTTCTCCAAGGTAATTCTGGCAGTAAATTAGTCTTTTAAATAAAACCAGAGCCCTGAGGTCAGTTTCCATCTTACCCCCTTACGCAGATGTTCCCCCAAACCGGTTCCAGAGAGTGTACCAAGCTAGAGGCTGTGTATCAAATCTACAGTGCAATAGCTGGCTGAAATGTAGCACCAGGATTGAAGCACCACGATTTCAAGAGGAAAATCAGAAGCCTCGTGGAGAGGCTTTGCAGAGCACACGTGGCATGCAGGATGCCCCTTGTGAAGCCCTGGGGTTTCAAGTTCTTGTGGACCATACCTTCTTTCTGTGAAGCAACGTGGACATGTGTGTTTGGAAGAGCTGCTTGTAAAGCAGCTGAAGGCTTCTAAAGACAGTACTGGTGATGACATGTTTAACTGCTTTCACATGTTCCCCTTCAAACTGCCCAAGCCATTAGCATGCTCTCTCAGTGGAGTGATGTTGCATGTGTGCCTTATTAGCATACACACTACTAATTTAGCCTCAGCTTGCTTTACTGTCCTGTAAGCCCCCCTCTTTCCCCCTAGCTTTGATATATTTCATCCCAAAAGCTTAGGAGCAACCCTTTGGAGAGCAAGTTAAATGTTTCTTTTTAGCTCCTCTGCCTGCTGCAGATACTGGGAAGGCTCATTCAAAGCCACTGGAAGATGCAGTTCCCTCAGCCAGAGCCAGGCACCCCATCTCCCACCCGATGCGCGGGGGATGCTCCCTTTCCTGGGTCCTTTTGGGTCCCCAGTGGCTTGGGCTTCGGGCTGCTGGTAGGGCAGGATATGTTTGTTCTTCCAGGCTTTTAATGGAGGCTTGGAGTGGGGGCTTTCATTGAATCCTTTGTGTGCATGGGGTGAAGGTCAGCCTAGAAAACAAAACAAAGGCAAGCACCCAGTGGCTGCAGAGCACATGCAGATCGGCCTTCACAAAACAACTGTCCTTTTGTTCCCTCCTCTCTCCACTGCTACATGCAGCTGTTCCCACTTCACTTATTTCAGCAGTCCTGTAGGCCCTTGTATTTTCCCAGCCTTCCTACAGCTGGAGGTACTAACTTGATTTCTTACCATTTGGTTGTTATTCCTGCTTCCGTTTAGCCCCACTAAGCATGTGGATTCTTTTAGCAAGTCTTCTTTCATCATTAACATCACATATGCTGCATCTCCTGCTTTAGGAGTCAAACAGAAATCATCATCTCTTTCCTCACATTTCCCTTTAACCCTTCCTGTGTTTTTTCTACTTACTTTCTACTTCTGTTCTTCATTTTTCTCTCTGGTCTTCTACTGCTGCTAATTCAATCTTTATAGTCTAGGTGTTTCTTGAAGTAGCCTCTACATAGAATCAAAGAATGTGTAAGGTTGTAAGAGACCCCCAAAGGCCATCCAGTCCAACCCCCTGCAGTAAGCAGGGACATTGTGGAGGGCTACGAAGATGATTAAGGGCCTGGAGCATCTTCCTGTTTGGAAAGGCTGGGTGAGCTGGGGCTGTTCAGCCTTGAGAAAAGAAGCCTGAGAGGGGATTTGATCAATGTTTATAAATATCTGAAGTGTGGGACACAGGGGGAAATGGCCAGCCTCTTCTCAGTGGTCTGTGGGGACAGGACAAGGGGTTATGGCCTCAAGTTGGAGCACAGGAAGTTCCACACCAATATGGGGAAGAACTTCTTCCCAGTGAGGGTGAGGGAGCCCTGGGACAGGCTGCCCAGGGGGGTGTGGAGTCTCCTTCTCTGGAGATATTCAAGACCCCTGTGGATGAGCTGTGTGAGCTGTAGGGGAGCTGTGTGACCCTGTGTGAGTTGTAGGTGTTTCCAAGGGCTGGTGTGGGCAGCAGTCCCAAGCCTCCCAAGCTGGGGTGGCTAGGTAGGGAGATGGGTATGCACCATCCCCTTCACCATAGGCAATGCAGGGTTTACTGATGCTCAGAAATGCCTGTGAAGCAGCAAAGAGCCTTGTTGAGCTCCAGCTCTGACAGAGATGCTTTTTACCCTTCTCATATAGGAGTCATGTGCCCTTGGGCCCATAAGGTCTGTGTGAGTTAAAGTACTGCCTGTGAGGGTAGCTCTTTGCTAGAATGTGGCAGTAACTATAAACCCTTTTTTCTTATGGTCCAGAATGACAACATAATGACAAGATAAGGAATGACTTTGTTGTCCTTGTTTTAATGTGTGTTAAGAAAATACTATCTTGCTGTGGCATAAAATGTAGTCATTCAGAGCTGGGATTGCTCCAGTCCCTATGCTTTGGCCTCAACATTTTGTTCTATGTCATTTCTCTCTGTGTCCAGTGATTACTTGCCAAATTTGTTTAAGAAATTATCTGAGATCTTTCCTTTTGCCAGCCTTTTGGTTTGGTTCAGTGTGAGTTGAGATGATCAGAAGCTCCTGAGATCATTTTGGTTGTCTAGTCTTGATATCCTAGTTTAGGTCTCTGCTGAATAAGAGGGCAAAGACACAACTATTTTTATATACTCTCATCTTTCAGAAAACTGGGTCACAGTGACACTTGGGGAGCACATGGACTCTTCCATGCTCTAGTGCTTCATAAATCCTTGGTGAAAGTCTAAGAGAAAACTCTTGTCGAGCTCAGTGTAGAATACAGAGGAGAAGGAAAGGAGAACGACCAGTTCTGGTCCCTGGAAAGGGTTAACAGTGCTCCGTGCAGCAGGGATCAATACCAAATGTTTGGGTTTTAATATCTGTATTAGAAATCTGAGGGATGGAATGGGTAACCAAGTGGTAACCCTGTCTGTGAGATCACAGTTGTTCAGGTTCATTAAGACTGCTGAGCAGGACTTCAGAAGGCGCTCGCGACAGCTGAGTAAAGCAGCTGAGCAATTGGGCACAGCAGTGACATCAGCAGCGTAGTGTAAGGCAGTGCAGTGAGCACTGAGAAAATCCTGCTCCCATCTCTTGGGTTCCTGACTTTTTAGGAGCATGGTCCATGTGTTGCTGGGGGTCAGCAGTGAACCCATTGGACGGATGGGGGCTGGTGATTAAAAGTCTAAGCATAAAGCCATGTAAATTGGCAGATCTGTAAGTCCAGCAAGAGAGCTCTGTGCAATTCATCATTTCATCCTTGTTTTGGATCCCCTGTTCAGTTTTATGGCTCAGGGAGCTGTACAGATTCCTGAAATCTCACTGGAAGAAGAAAAGAGCAGGAGGTGGGGAGGTGTCACTGTTGTAACAGTAGTAAAATGCCTGGTGCAGAATTTGTTTTGCTGCTTCCTGTAGTAAAACATGTGCTCAATAAAATTAAGAACCAAACCCTGTGTGAAATGGGCACGAGGAAACTTTTAATCTAATGAATTGCTTAATTGTGAGAAGCCCTGGTTCCAGGGCTGTCATTTATTTGGGGAGGTAGTTTTTGGTTGCTGCATTTGCTGATAGTCACACTAATTGGAATTTAAAAAAGAATAAAAATCTGCAAGTCCTTGAGGATCTCACCTGTTTCTGTCTGGAGGAAGGGCATTTCCCTTTGAGATCACAGAATCACAGGGGTTGGAAGGGACCTCCAGAGATCATTGAGTCCAACCATCTGCCAAAGCAGGGTCCCTAGGACAGGGTGCACAGGTTGGCATCCAGATGGGGCTGAATCTCTCCAGAGAAGGAGACTCCACACCCCCTGGGCAGCCTGTCCCAGGGCTCCCTCACCCTCACTGGGAAGAAGTTCTCCCACATATTGGTGCAGAACTTCCTGTGCTCCAACTTGAGGCCATCACCCCTTGTCCTGTCTCAAGATGCAGTGTGCTTTCCCATAAGATGCTCGAGCAGCCTGAGTGAGGCAGCAGGTTTGCTGAGCTGCTGTGCCACGGCGTCGCCCCTGGTCCCATCCACGCTGCCCATCCCCACCTAGGGGAGACCAAGTGCCTGTTTTAGAGAATGCAGAACTATTTCTAGCCATTGAGGGAAACGAGGGCCACTGTATCTTCCCCCCAACATGTAGAGCACAGGGTCAGAATATCCTAGTATAGCCTCTTCATCTATTAGGATGTAAGATACTTCGTTTTCATTAGCATCAAAAGTGCATCTTCCTAAATGTACTCCAGCCATAGCAGAACCCCTGATACCCACCCCAGGGGAATAAACTGACCCAGTAAACTTTCAACTGCTAAGTCTTCTGAGTGTCTAACCTTTCCTTTTTAAGATCACCTCGGTGCTGTTTTAATTGATTCCATGCCTGGCCTTTTCATCAGTTCTCTCCTAGCCAGGAAAAACTGGGCTGTTAAAGGCTGCTGCAGTACCATGGGACTCACGCTCAGTGGTGCAGGCTCTGATTTTAACCTGAAGTTATCTGCCAGTCATCGCTCGTTGCTTGAAGAGCCGTAACCACCGCAGTAGCATCGTTGGGATGAAAAAGCTTCCCGTGGTCACAGCAGCCAGTATAAAAGAGAGGGCAGGCTGCCTCCTGGGGTTGTACTGCTCACCAGCCCTTCACCTTCCAAGAGTTTCAGCTGCTGACCAGACTCCTGCTGAACATTTGCTGCAGCACCCCTGGCCCCACTGAAAATGGGTTCTGGCTAAACTGGAGAGGATGGTGAAGAACACGTGGCTAAGACAGGCTGATTGTTAATGTTTCAACAGCCATGTGCTTTCAGGAGGGTTTGTGAAGGAGTATTTTTCTCTGCCTCTATAAAATTTCCACTGTAAAGCATCTAGGTTTATGATTGTTGGGTTTGTTTTCTTTTGTTTCTCATGTGCTCAACTCTCTCTTGCCAAATCTCCTCTCACATCAGATTTTTTTTAAAATGCTTCTGTCTTTCCTTGCATTTGCTGTTTGCTGCAAGGCTTTGTTTTTGAGGGTAGTGTGTTCAGTGACAGCCTAGTCTTAACATTAATCAAATTAATTTAATAATAACAGGTTTCTATGCAAAAAAAAACCCCAACCAAAACAGAACCCCTCCTCCCATCCCGTGGCCCTAGAATGTTAAAGAATTCTTCTGGGTTGGTGTAAAATATCACATACTTTCCGTGAGCTATAATTTAAAGGAGTCTCTTTAAGTAGCTGAGTTCTAAAAAGACAATTGTTTTACCTACAGGGCTTTTGGGGGAGGGAGTTTTGTGGGTTACTTTGATTTTTTTCCTGTTAAGACTTGATGGGTTCATTCAAACGCTGTTTGCCGGGTTGTTGTGTTAGCGAGTGTGGCGCCAGGTTATGGCTCTGTCCTGCATTGGGGAACATTTAAAGCAGGGTTTGTTTTTCATTTTAGTTTTCATAAGAAAGCAGAGATGCTTCAAAAACCCAGAATTGGATGGCAGGAGGTCTTTAATCATATCCACAGTGAGCTGTTAAAGTGTAACGGGCAAGATCATGGTCATGGGAGGGAGGGGGGAAAGAGTATTTAAGCTTGTAGACAGCATTAGCACAAAACCAGATGGGCATTACTCTTTGGGATATTGCTGAATTTAATACCCTGATCGTGTTCCCTCTTAGGTTTTCCTAAGTTATTCCTTACAGAACCAGGAGATTTGGTCAGGTAAGCCAAGTGGAACTTATTAGCATACTGTAAGTAAGTTGTTATTAGCGGGGCGCTAATACATCAACATTTTTAGTGTGAAGAGATTTTCTAAAGAGATGTGTGCTCATATCTTTCTGTTGTTCCTTCCTCTAGTGTCTCCTGGGGCCACAGGGTTCTCAGGTTGTGTTCCCAGTGCCATGTTTGGCTGCTTCCTGCTCCGGGAAGTTGGTTCTTGTAGAAGCACTGGTAGGTAACGATGGTAGACGCCATCGTCTCTGCAGCTAGGCTGCTGATGGCTGATTTGAGCCTCCAAAATTCAGGATCCACTAAACTGGTGCAGGATAGTCTGAATTTTCCCATGCTTCTGATAACCTTCTTGCCATGTTTTGGCAGTGTTCTTTTTTACCCTTTTTTTTTGTTCTCCCCACCCCCATTTGAGCCCATTCCTTCTTAGCTCTTCAATTTCTCTCTGGTGATGCTGAAGGGGCTGTGGCAAAGCAAGGGAATCCCAGGCCCTGGCTCAGGAGGGCTCAAGGTTGTGTGTGGAGTTTGATAGAGGAGTCTCTGTTCAACTCCAGCACAGTGTGTGTGCTAAGGAACAGAATGGGATCTTCCCATCATGTGCTTTCTCAGTGTCTAAGGGAGATGGATCTCAGGCTACACCGTGTTCTGGGCTATCTGGATGCACGTGCATGCATGGAGTGTATGCAGAGAGAAGTACATGGTCTGTTCGTGCTGTACACTGTCAGTAAGGCAGCTTTTGTTTCAGTACCAACTTCTGTCATGTGCTAGGAGTGGGAGATGTGGGATGGATGAGCAAAGCAGCTGCCTTGGTTGGGAAGCACATGTGGTGTGGAATTGTCTCACCCATAGAGCTTCCATTTGTACTCATCTGTTCAGAGTAGCCAAGCTGGCCCTGAGTATATCATTTCAGTTCAAGTGCTAGAGAAATCAGTCAGAGAGAAGGGGTGTTTGGGGTGTGGTATGACCTTTTTCCGTTCCCCACCAGTATTTTAACTGGGTTTATGCTGCTGCAGGAACTTGAGCAAAGAGTCCTGTGTGCACAAGCCTGGCTGCTTAGCTTTGCCAGAGTGTTGCTGGTGCAAAGGAAGAGTGGATGGGAGCTCTTGGTTTTTCAATTCCTTAGGTGCCTGTTGTAATTCACTTTTAAAGCACACAGGGATTTTTCATCTTGGAATGAGTTTCATTGCTGTAAAGTGGGTGTGGGCTCAGCAGACAAACAAGCAGATTTCCTCAGGATGATCCTGGGGGACCCAAACATAGCAAGTGCCAAGTTGGATTCATTAGAGGTTTTGTGGCTGATCCTGGAGCCCCAGGGAAGGCAAAACTCCTGTAAAGTTGAAGGAAGATTTCCTGGAGTGAGGCCTTGCAGGGAACACAGAAATGGATGGCCGAGCCTACAGCGAAAGCCCAGCTTTTCATCTTGGGGTCTTGGCAGGGTAGCACAGCACCTGGTTTACCTTATTAGCCCAGTTCTAATATGGCTTTGGTCTGTCCCAAACCCCATAGACCTGTAAACAAAAGCGGTTTGCTCGTTGGGTAACCAGCCACTGTCCTCTTGGAACACTTTTGTAGGCCTGAGTTTGCCTCTCACTGCCAGGATGAGAGGCCTGGGTTTGCCTTCCCACTTCCAGGTGGTAAGGCAGCACAGGGAGGTGTTGGCCTTTGATTTAATTCAGTCCTAAACACCTCGTGTGTTCACTTGAGCAGAACCAAAGGGAACTGTGCTGTGCTGGGGCAGCCTCACCCGAGCACTGGGTGCAGGTTTGGGTGCCACAGTACAAGAGGGACACAGAAATACTGGACAGTGTCCAGAGGAGGGACATAAGGATGGGGAAGGGTCTGGAGGTAAAGTCTTAGGAGGAGAGGTCAAAGTCCCTTGGTTTGTTCAGCCTGGAGAAGAGGAGGCTGAGGAAAGACCTCATCACAGCCTGGGGCTTCCTGACGAGGGGAAGGGCAGGGGCAGGCGCCCATCTCCTCTCTTTGAGGACCAGCAATAGAACCCAAGGGAACAGCATGAAGCTGTGACAGGGGAGGTTTAGGCTGGATATTAGGAAGAGGTTCTGTACTGAGAGGGTGGTTGGGCACTGGCACAGGCTCCCCAGGCAAGTGGGCACAGCCCCGAGCTGGACTGAGCTCAAGAAGCATCTGGACGATGCGCTCAGCCCCATGCTCTGACTGGGCTGGGCCTGTGTGGAGCCAGGAGTTGGACTCGATGGTCCTTAGGGGTCCCTTCCAACTCAGGACAGTCTGTCATTCTGTGAACTGCCTGTTTTGGCCCAGCACAGAGAGTCCTGACGTGCTGTTTCTCAATTGTAACCACAGTGTACCTATTACACTTCAAACTGTTCCAGGGTGTTTTGGATACAGGAACCTTTCAAGAAGTGCCTTATGACATCATTCTTTTGTTTGTTTGTTTGCCCCTCTTTTTTTGCATCTTCTTATTTTGATGACTGGATCACCACTACAAATAGCCCTTCTGCAGCTACAGCAATGTCAGTCATTTCCTTCTCTTCAAAGACAATCCCCAAACTGAAAATATTTCTCCAAAACAGCAGCACCCGTCTCTCATCACATGCTATTCCTGCCTCTCCTTCAGTGTTTTCCTGATGCTTTTAGCTTAGCATATCCTCACCCAACCAGAGGAAAACCTAGCCCTGGGAGCAAGATCCTGACACAGTGACCTCCTTCTGAGCATTTACCTTCTTTGTCAGCAGCAGCAGAAGCCGAAGCAGCTCCGCTGGCTTTTGGCACTCGGAGCGGTTTGACATTCTGTGTCTGGCAGGGTTTCAAGGGCTCACTTTGTTATGAGCCCAAATGGTGAATGGGATGATGAAAAATGAGCTTGCAAGAACTTGTCCACTGCTGCTGCTGCTGCTTTTTTTGCTAAGCAGTGTGCAGCAGCAGCACAACTTTGATGGGGTGCAAGCAGAGCTCTTCGGTGCACCCGGGTCTGCAGCATTCTTCAGGACTGACAGGAGCAGAGTAAATCTTCCCTTGTAATCAATAGAGTGAAAACTGGTAAGTGTTATGCTGCATAGGGAGTTGTTTAAGAACGCAGCGCTCTGTGTGAGTGTGTGTGTGTTTGGGGGTACATGCATTGGTGGTTCTGCATCTTGGAAGGTTGTGTGTTACACCAGGAAGGTACGTTAGGGGTTACGGTGGTTTTTTGTCTTGACTAGAGGGTTAAAGCTTTCGCTTGTCTTTGCTAATGCATGTAAATAGCTTTCTTGTCTACTTAATGAGGAGGCTGGCTTGTTATCCTGTACAATGCAGCTGGGCACCGTTCCAGAAGCCGAGGCACTTGGTTTCAAAGACAAAGAAGCCAGCACAGACGTAGGGAGAAACCTGGAACGTTGCGCCCGCCGTGGATTGGGGTGGGTTTTTTTTTCACAGCGATGACTCATTTCAGTTCACAAAGGATTCTGGGCAGGGTAGTGAGAAGTCAGGTTGGCTGATCCATTCCTATGACTTCACTTTGCAGAGAGCCAGGGAGAAGAGGAGTGACACTGCAGAATCCTGAGGCACTGCAGCGGAGAGGTGTTTTTTGCAAAGACTGTGAGTGCCTTCGGAACAGGGGGTGGTGGCAGAACGGGCTTCCAGCCCTTCGGTGGAAATAGGGCAAAAGGAGAGAGATGTTTGCAAAACACAGCGTGGGAGTTAATATTTGCAGTCCCCTTTAGATGTGCTGCCTCCACCCCCCCCTGTCATTTCTTTAACCATTTATTTCTCATCCTTATGTGAGCAATGTGTGCAACAGCGTGCCTTTCCATGGACCTGCGTCGATACTGTAGGATTTTTTATTTTCTGGAAGCCCCCTATTCCCTGCTTTAAGAGGTGGGTGTTCAGCATATTACTGCCTAAAAGCATGCTTTGTTTTTCTTCTTTCAGGTCCTGTGGCACTGACCTATGCTGCAGCCAGCCAGCCAGCTTCCACAGTGATATAAAGCCCCAATATTGCACACTGTCGTTACGTGACAGCTACTCTGGATACTGTACTGGAGCATGGAACCAGACCATAGGGGTTCAGGTAAGTTCCCCCTTTTTTAACATATTGTGTGCCAGGAATATAGACACAGACATTTGTTAAAAGATGCATTTGAAAAATAATTGCTTGAGGAAACACATCCTAAAGCACACAATATATTAAAAAACACAGTCTCCCACCCTCCTTCTTCCCAGATTAAGCAACACCATCAAAACCTCCTGGACTGAATCCTCTGGGAAAGTTCCGTGCTCCAGCAGAAACTTTTTATCCTCTTAGTTCTAACATGTGCTGGGATATCACTTTGGATCAGGAGGCAGCTGGCCACAGGACGTGAACAAAGAAAAGGCAATGTAAACCACGGGAGACAGGCACAAGGAACCCACTCAAGATGAGCCTTCTGACTGTGGACAACTTAGAGCCTGCTCCTGAAAGTTATAAGTGCCACTTGGTGACCGTGGAGCTCACGCTTTTAGCTGGGGCTGGATGGTTAAACACATCCATTTGCCTGGGTGAAGGGGCAAGGCAGGAGAGCTTCGGTCAGAGGCCAGGGTTTGTCATACCATCAGGCGTTATGAAGAGCGCCGCGTTCTCTTCAGGCTGGGTAGGATGGGAGTGGCCACACTCCCAGGTCACGTTCCTGAAGCGTTGGTGGTCTCTGTCCATGAGGGAAGGTACGTTTGGGCATGGGTGTGTTGCAGGGGTGTGGAAGGGGCTGCCTGCTGAGGGAGTGTGTTGCTGCGTTCGTTGAGCCTTGGTTTAAACTGCACTTAAGCAGGAATAAATGGACACATCTTTAATGTATTCTTTTCCCTTCTGATTCTTACTAGTCCTCTGATAGGTGTAACTGTCTGGTGAACACAACCTGCAGCTTTGTTCCTAAAATACTCCAGGAAATGTGGTTTAAAAGGAGGATTTAGCTGGACCTGCAAGCAGCACACCTTCTAATTTCCTTTACTTTAGATTTTGCCATTAAAATGTCTTCTTTTTGTTGTGTTAGTGTGCCAGTGCAGATCCAAGGTATGTGAGAGTAATTTGGGCAATACCACAGAAACCTGCTGCAGATTCCTCATGTTCCCTCCTGGTGTTTAATAGGGTGGAAATGTTGTCTGCCTTAAAATGGCCATGGTATATCATTGTTGTGAGTTCACCTAAGAAATGTTTTATTTCTACATCTACTTGAGCATTCTGTAATTAGAGTGATTCAGTCACAGGGGTTGGGGAGGGGAGGGAATGTGGTAATGTGCAACCCAGACCCTTTAAGTAAATCTATAGATTTGCTTATTCTAGAAGCAGCTTTTTATTTATGGCATTCTTGGGGAAAAAAGTGATACTGTTCTCTTTTTGCCTCTCTCTCTAGTTTGAGCTTTATTAGCTACCTTTGTTTGACAGGGATCTTGCTGTGGTTCTTCTCAGAGTGAAGTCATGGGGTTGTTGACCAGAGCGGGCTGTTGGGCTCCATTAGAAGAGGGGTGGCAGCAGGGACAGGGAGGGGANCCTGAAGGGAGCTTATAAGCAGGAGGGGATTCAACTTTTTCGAAGGGCAGACAATGGCAGGACAAGGGGGATGGATTAAAACTAAAGGAGGGAAGGTTTAGATTAGATACTAGGGGGAAGCTCTTTACAGAGAGAGTGGTGAGGTGCTGGAACAGGCTGCCCAGAGAAGTAGTGGATGCCCCGTCCCTGGAAGTGTTCAAGGCCAGGTTGGATGGGCCCTGGGCAACCTTGTGTAGATCCAGGCCTGAGGTTGGTGGCTCTGCCTGTGGCAGGGGGGTTGGAGCTCTATGATGCTTGGTGTCCCTTCCAACCCAGACCATTCCATGATTCTATGTTGGCAAGACATTTTTTGCAAGGGATTTCTCTTGCAGCCACTGGTACAATCATGAGGTGCCATGAAGTTGCTGTACTCTAGTTTGATGTTTTCAGATCAATAGGAGAGTTCTGGAAGCAGCAAAAGTCGTGACATCAGATCTCATAGAATCGCAGAATGAGAGAATCTCCTGAGCTGGGAGGGACCCCCAAGGCCCATCGAGTCCAACTCCTGGCTCCACACAGGCCCAGCCCAGTCAGAGCATGGGGCTGAGCGCATCCTCCAGACGCTTCTTGAGCTCAGCCCAGCTCGGGGCTGTGACCCCTTCCCTGGGGAGCCTGTGCCAGTGCCCAACCCCCCTCTCAGTACAGAACCTCTTCCTAATATCCAGCCTAACCCTCCCCTGTCACAGCTTCATGCTGTTCCCTCAGGTTTTATCTCTGGTCCCCAAAGAGAGGAGATGGGCGCCTGCCCCTTCCCTTCCCCTTATCAGGAAGCCATGGACAAGTATTTCTTGACTGAGAGACTGGATGGAGAAGAGAAACTCTGCTTTGGCTTCCTGTATTTCACAGGATGCAGAGTGTCATCAGAGGGTCTCTTCCCCATCTCACAGAAACAGGTGTATAAGTTCTAATCAGGTGTGGCTCTGCCCTGTGATTCCCTTCATTTTCCATCCCAGTGTCCGCACCAAATCGGTTCCATTTCTAAGTCAAGAGGTGATTTTTCAAGCAATCATTGTGCAAACTTCATGAGACAAGAAGTTTGACTTCCAGGTCACCTCTTTCCAGCAGCAGAATCACTAATAAAAATTCTGTCATCAGCGTGCAGTTGATGATAGTTTAATTGCTGATACATGTTGCATGATACATGATTCTACCTCATTCTCTTGGTGGTACCAGGGCTTTCAGAGAACAGAGACACTAGATACACTGGCACAGCAAAAGGTTCTGGCTGGTGTGGATTTGGGAGGTGTGAATTTTTCTTCCCAGGCTCTCCTCCAGACCATCACTTTCCTGTCAGTATGTTAAGGATAGTTATGTTACCCAGTTTTTTGGAATGTTTTGAAATCCAGTGAAGAAATGTGCTGTGTAAAAGCTAAGTGGGACAGGGAGGGGATTGCCCCT
>VZTU01001835.1:0-11239 GCA_013400835.1 Zapornia atra | reverse complement strand
CATACTGAAATATGGATCTCCCACACTGCACAGACTGAGATTTGAATCTCTACTAAGTTTACAGGCTAAGAGCCATAAGGCATTAGTCCCTTCAAATTCTACATCTTCTCTGGGCCTGCTGTAAGAGTTGCCTGGCCCTGTCTTGCAATTTTCCAAATGGGAGGTTGTTTTCCCTATTTCTTCTCAAGCCTCTTGTGTCAGAAAAAAAAAACCCTAAAACTTCCTTTATTCTTTCTTTTTTTAATTTCCTTGTATTATGCAAAAACCTGTAAACTAAAAAGAGCTCTTGTGTTCAATGATGATTGTTATTAGCCTTCCTGGGTGCCTCCTTGCGTTATTACACAGTATCTAACATGAATGCTGTTGAATTATCAGCTTGAGGAGAATTGCCTCTCAGTCCATCAGGAGCAGGAGCTCACAGCTGCTGTTGAATCTGCCTCCCCCACAGAAAGGAGGAGTGCTCAGTTCTTCCCATCCTTGGCAACTAACATTTTTCTCTTTGAAATAGCAAAATATGACATTGTAAATTGTTGTGAAGCAAAGCTAATAAGAAATTTCCTATGAATTTCTAATAAAAACTTCATCACAGAGAGGCTTGTTAGGCATTGGAATGGGCTGCCAGGGAGGTGGTGGAGTCTCCATCCCAGGAGGTATCTAAAAGACCATTAGATGTGGTGCTGAGGGACATGGTGTAGTGGTGTTTGGCAGGTTAGGGTGATGGTTGGACTTGATGATATAAAGCGCTCCTTCCAACCAAGACAATTAAGAGACAGTGGTACTTGTTGGGATGAGGTTGGGAGGAGATAGAGGAATAAAGTTTTTCTATGTTTGCTGAACAAAAGTCTGAGGAATTTAAACATTTCTGTGGACTTTAAGTTAAAACTTTATAAAGACACTTGCTTGTCTTCCCTCACGTTTTCTGTGACAAAATATGTAAGTAATCTAAGTGTGATAATCATAGAATCATAGAGTCGTAGGGGTTGGAAGGGACCTCAAGAGATCATCAGGTCCAACTCCCCTGCCAAAGCAGGCTCCCTAGGACATATCACTCAGATAGGTGTCCATACGGGTCTTGAATATCTCCAGAGAAGGAGACTCCACCACCTCCCTGGGCAGCCTGTCCCACTGCTCTGTCACCCTCACTGTGAAAAAGTTCTTCCACATGTTGGTGCGGAACTTCCTATGCTCCAACTTGCAGCCATTGCCCCTTGTCCTGTCCCCACAGACCACTGAAAAGGGGCTGGCCGATTCCCCCTGCATCCCCTGCTTAAGATAATTATAGACTTTAATTAGGTCCCCCCTTAGTCTTCTCTTCTCAAGGCTGAAGAGTCCCAACTTACTCAGCCTATCCTCATAGAGGAGATGCTCCAGGCCCCTAATCATCTTCGGGTTATTAGTCTTAGTATATCCAATGTAAGTACCACAGGCTTAAATAACCTTTATTAATCACCAACCGTTCAGCATAAGAAAAATTACACACAATAAAGGAAAACTTGCTTTGTCAAAGTAATGCTTTTGAAACATCAAGCTTAGTACTTGCTTTAATGAATGTAGAAATGAAAATTCAGGGAAGCAAAGGTATCTAACACTTACCCATTGTCCTGTTCTTCAGATGCAGTATTGGGTGAAAAACTGAACATAATCAGCCTGCTCTTAAGGAGCTGCTTAAGTAGCCCATGCTTTCACTGTGCAAAAGTGTGAATAAAGTTTACATGCTCATACGTACTTCTACAGTTGCATATAAAATGAAGGGCTGCGTTAATAATAATTTCCAGGCACGATCACAGCACTTACATAGGTCTCATCTTCCCAGGTAGTTTGCAACTAGGTCTCTGTCACTTCCTAGAACAGCCCACCAGTTTCAGGCTAATTACTGTACATAGAGTATTTGCAGCTTCACATTGGAGATCAATCCTGCTCTCCTTCCATAAATCTGGAAGAGCTTCTTTGGGGTTGTTTGATGTTTGTAGATAAGAATTTAGATCTTCTGTTTTATCAGGAGGACAAAATACATTTCCTGCCATCCATCTTCTGTAGGAAATTAATGAAAAAGTGTCTTCACTGTCTTACATGGCCTTCTTCTGGGAGCTGCTCTGAGCAAATCCTTCTGGGTTCACTGTTTCAGTCAGCACACAACGCAAGGGAGAGCAATGCCTTTCAGTCTGCACACCCTCTACTTGCCCAAGAAACAGGCTCACTTCAGTTTTTATTCCAGGATCAGGAGAACTAGGCAAAGTGGAAAAAAATGTTGCAGAAGCATGATTTGAAATTTGAAGCTGAGAAGAGATACCTGCTCTTGAGTTTTTTCCTCTTTCATTGCTTCCCTTTTCCCTCGCTTCCCTTTTTCCTCACTCCTGCACCTGAAGCTCCACACAAGTTCCACCCACAGTGGACCACCTCCCTCTTATTGTCTTGTGCCAGCTAACAGATGTCCTTCTCTGAAGCGAAAACAATCAGGAGGGAGGGTACTTTCCCCATCTCCTACAGCCTGCCTGAGCAGAAGTTAGCATGATCTGTGTGGGTTAACCCAAGAAAGGACTTCAGCTATGTCCTGGTTTTTAGGTTAGGATAGAGTTCATGGGAGGTGTCACAGCCAGGGTAGCTGATCCAAACTAGCCAAAGGGGTAGTGGATGCCATATGTCATGCTTGGCATAGAAAGAGAGGAGGGAAGAAGGGGTTGATGAGGGAGGAGGGATCGTTTCTATAGGACAGGTTGGGCATTGTGTTCCAGGTGGTCAGCAAATTGCATTGTGTATCACACCCTTTGTATACTCTTTTATTTGTACTGTTGCTGGGCTTTTTTTCTCTTTCTTTACTGTTCTAGTAAACTGTACCTATACCAACCCATGAGTTTTAACTTTTTCCTTCTAATTCTTCTCCCCATCCCACCGGCAGTAGGGTGCAGGAATAAGCAAGCTGCTGTGTGGTGCTCAGCTACCAGCTGGGGCTAAACCATGACAGAGTGCAATGGATATGGAGTAGAAACTGATGGAGGAGCTATAAAGGAGTCTTTAAAGGTAGGGCATAGGCAGGACTTTAAACAGAAAGACTTTCCATGAACAGAAAGACTTTCTGTGTCTCTGCCATGCCCTTTACATGCCCTTGGTGTGGCTTGCAATACAGCCACTGAGTTGTTGGGAGAGTAAGTCTGGAGGAATACAGAGTGCAGAAAGGAGACTTTTATTTTGTAGTTAATGTTGTAATTAATTAGTTGTTGTTAATGAGACCTTTTCAGGTCTCATCCAGCAGGTATGAGATTTCTCTGCCTGAAAGGCTTGTTGCTCTTTTCTGTGTCACAGTAAACACAGCTGTAGAGTTGCAGAACTACAGGTGGTTTTAGAAGAAAAAAAATGCAGGTTGATCTTTTTCAAAATTCTGACTCAGGTCACTGCCTTAATAGGCTTGTAAACTTTGATTCCTTCTGTATCTTTGTACTTTTCACTGTTTTACCCCTTTGTTACTTTTTTTTTTCTTTTTTTTTTGTTACTGTGCCTTCCCAACCTAGGTCTGCTCTCCACTAGCAATACCTTAATGTTCCATATTGGTGTTGTCTTTGCAGTTTCATAAAAATTGTGGGTCTACATGGATGGAGGACTGGGCAACCTCTGTTTATACTCATGTTGACTAAAGGTACGCTTGTGGTTTGACCCCAGCCAGCAGCTCAGCCTTACACAGCCACTCACTCACTCCCCCACAGTGGGATGGGGGAGTGAATCAGAAGCATTACACTGAGAGAACTGACGAACTCTGATAAAGTCATAGGCAAATGTGCAAGCAAAGCAAATCAAAGAACAAACCTCTCTCTGACTGCAGGCAGGTGTTCTGTCATCTCCAGGAAATCAGGGATCTTTCATGCTGAATGGTTATTGGGAAGACAGATGCCATCACTCTGAACATCCCCCCTTCCTTACCCTTCCCCCAGCTTTATATACTGAGCATGACATCATACAGAATGGACTATCCTTTTGGTCAGTTGGCATCAGCTGTCTCGGCTGTGTCCACCCCCAGCTCCTTGTGCATCCCCAGACATCCTTCTGGTGGGGTGGCATGAGGAGAAAAGGCCTTGGCTCTGTGTAAGCGCTGCTCAGCAGTGATGAAACATCCCTGTATCATCAATGCTGTTTTCAACACAAATCCTAAACACAGCACCACGCAAGCTACTGTAACGAAATTGAACTCAATCCCAGCCAAAACCAAAGGCAGGTCTGTGCTACCTCTAATATTTATTTGGTGTAATAATAACAATAAATTTTTAAAAAGTTGAAAATTTCAGGTCTCTATTTTGTCCTTAGTTTTTTACTGTTTCTAAAACCATTATGAGAATTTTACTACTTCTTTCCATGTATTTCATAATGACATTCCTAACACATCATTTAAAAGCCTATCCATCTTTTAAGCACCCATTCTCATGCACTGGCAATTTTACAAACTGTTGGTGGGATTAATCAGCAACAAGTTATGGCAATACGGCCAAAAGTTTCATACAGGCCCAACTTCCTAAAGTAAATTCCTGAAATCCAGATGAACATGCAATTAATGTTTATAAATATCTTAAGCAGGGGATGCAGGGGGAATTGGCCAGCCCCTTTTCAGTGGTCTGTGGGGACAAGACAAGGGGCAATGGCTGCAAGTTGGAGCACAGGAAGTTCCGCACCAACATGGGGAAGAACTTTTTCACAGTGAGGGTGACAGAGCAGTGGAATAGGCTGCCCAGGGAGGTGGTGGAGTCTCCTTCTCTGGAGATGTTCAAGACTCGTCTGGACTCCTGTCTGTGCAATATGAGCTGGGGAGCCTGCTTTGGCAGGGGGGTTGGACCCGATGATCTCTTGAGGTCCCTTCCAACCCCTATGATTCTGTGATTCTGTGATTATGGGTATCAGGACCAGATACATCATAACTACTTTTTAATTATGATTCTTGTGTTCTAATGGAGCTCCAAAACTAAACACCATCCTAGCCTTGAGTCATCAGTCTATGTGGCCTGTTTACAGAGATAATAACATTGAAAAATGTCACAATCCACTGATACATATGTAATAAACCTTTAATGTCATAAATCGAGTGAATTTTACTGCTTAATTCCTAGATCATGCTCGTTCTAGTAGTTTTCAAGCTTCCAACATTTCTGGCTTTATGACTTCTAATTTCATGAAATATAAGCAGCGATGATGAAGAAATTAATTGTTAGCCATATCTTCCTTCTGACAGTAATGCGGTGAAGATTTCACAGCTGGGAGATACTCGGTCACGTAGCAGTCCATCCTGTTTCCAAAGCAAGTGGTGACCGTGCTTGCCTTATATGAAGCAATAGTGACACCCAGTGTTAAAATCCCTGCAGTGACACTACCTTTCCCTATGTTTCTTAACCATTCAACGTTGTCGTTTAAAATTCGTTCCGTTTTTGCACGCAATCAGAAAAAGAACTGCCTATCAACTCGGAAAATGGTCTAAATCCTCCTGTTTGCTAAAGCTTATATACGGTACTTACACCATTGTCTTCTTGAAATGAGATCTTGATCAGATTGAATTGGTTCACAGTTCAGAAACTGTAGCGGATGGTGCGTTGAGAGAAATCATTTGCTACCTCAGATGGAATAGTCAAAGCAATGGGAAGACCTTAGCATTCTCCAGCTGCCCACAAATATTGCAAATCCGTGTAGAACACTGAAGACCTACTTGATTGAAAGAGCTAGATAACTAGACACAAATAGTTTAAGTAATAAATAGAGCTAAAGTAATAAAGACAATTGAAATGAATTATGCCAATCAGGTCGTGAATAAATGTTACATCCGGCCACAGCTGGTGACTCCTTGTCCTGCCCTATTGGGGAACCCGTGTGCTCCCTGGTGCCTTGGCCTGCATGGCACCCTGGCAGCATCATCGGCTTGTAACTTGCCTGTCTGTGGTGTTCAGAAGTTATTACATAGGGAAAGTTCAGAAATACTGTGTCATTTCTAATGGCCATCATGTCTGCTAACTCTTTTATGACAGTTGCCCAGCTATACAAAATATTACATTCTGAGGTAATGGCAGCATAAAACCACTGAGAGGAACAATGTACTTGGAGGAGAAATAAAATACTGAACATATTTGTAGTAAACATAGTTGTGGTTTAATCCCAGCCAGCAACTAGGCACCATGCAGCTGCTCACTCACTGCCCCTTCCTCCCTCAGTGCGATGGGGGAAAACTAAAAATGAGAAAAAAACTCATGGGTTGAAACAACAACAATTTAATAATTAAAAAGAAATAATACTGACAATATAATAATGATGACAATATAATAATAATAATAACAGTAATAATAACAACAGCACGATCAAAAATAATACCCAAGAAAGACAGGTTACAAAAAATGAAAACAATCAACTGATGCCCAGCCAGTCCTTAAACCATATCTCTCCTCACCATNTAAACCATGTCTCTCCTCACCATCTTCCCCCCTTGTTTTATTGTTGAGTGTGACATCATATGGCATCAGCTGTCCTGGCTGTGTAACCTTCCAACTCCTTCTGCAGCCCCAGCCACCCCGCTGGTGGGGTGGGTGAGAAGCAGAAAAGGCCTTGGCTCTGTTAAAGCACTGCTCAGCAGTAACAAACATGTCCCGGTGTATCAGCACTGTCTCCAGCAAAAATCCAAAGCACAGCTCCATACTGGCCACTATGAAGAAATATAGAATCACAGAATCATAGAATAGTTTGGGTTGGAAGAGACCTTAGAGATCATCTTGTTCCAACCCCCCTGCTATGGGCAAGTACACCTCCCACTAGCCCAGGTTGTTCAAAGCCCCATCAACCTGGCCTTGAACACTCCCAGGGAGGGGGCAGCCACAGCTTCTCTGGACAGCCTGTGCCAGGGACACCCCCCCCTCACAGGAAAAAAGTTCTTCCTTGTATCTACTCTAAATCTACCCTCTTCCAGCTTACAGCCATTACCTATTGTCCTATCACTCCACATCCTTGTAAAAAGTCCTACCCCAACTTTCCTGTAGGCCTGTATTTCCTAAAACATACCCCCAGGGCCTTCTCTTCTCCAGGCTGAACAAGCCCAACTGTCTCAGCCCATCCTCATAAGCACAATGTTCCAGCCCTCTGATCATCTTCGTGGCTCTCCACTGGCCCAACTCCAACAGCTCAACACCCTTCTGATGTTGGAGGCCCCAGAGCTGGACACTACTCCAGGTGGGGTCTCATGACAGCAGAGGGGCAGAATCACCTCTCTCGACCTGCTGGCCATGTTTCTCCTGATGCAGCCCAGGATCCTGTTGGCTTTTGGGGCTGCAAGCACACATTGCTGGATCATATTGAGTTTCTCATCATGTAACCCTAACCTAGCCAAAATCAGTACAATAATGAAACAAATAGAATTTTGCACATGGCTGCATAAGAGAATACCGATAGGTAAAAAAAGTCATCTGCTGACACTTCATACATTACAGGGCTGTCTAAACATTCATCTGTCTAAACTTGGGATGCTGTATAGCAGCTGGTACTCCCACAGGCTGTAGGCTATGCTCTCTATCACACATCCCAGCCTGTTGCTCAGTAACCTGGCACAACTAAGAAAGCACTACAACTGTTTCTAGGCAGTTGAATCCCGACCTCTGACACTGCATCCAGGTGACCTTTACAAACCATTTTTCAGATGACCAAAACCCATGATTCTATGTATTAATGACAGAATTGTCTAAATCCTGATCTTGACAGAGTGGTGAGATTAATTCAGTAAATTAAAATATCAACATAACAGATGGGCAGGGAAGGCTGAAAAAATGAGCAGCATCAAGTTGAAATGAGAAGATACTTCTTACTTTAAAAATTTGGTAAGGGATGTTGAAATGATTAGGAGAAATCCCTGGTTTGCAAGGCTTAAAAAAGTGAGATGATGATAATGTGTTACTGTTGCAATCAAAAGCCACTCGACCAGTTGAATTGCGGCTGGTTTTCCATCTGACATCTTCTGGAGCAAAAAATTACTAGCATATACAATTTTTAAGAGTTAACATTTCCAAAGAGATTTCTCTAAAGAATAATTCTGAGTTATATGGAAAATTGAAGGACATTAAAAACAAGAATTGGACTTTTCACAGATGAAATTAATGTCTTAATGTAACACTATAGAAAAGAAACATTGACTACAAAATTGCAGGTTTTATAATTTATTTTTTTACTGGAAAAAAAAAGTACTTGATAATTCTTATGATTTTTTTGCTGACTATTCTGCAATCATTTGTCATCATGTCACAAATCTTAGTGATATCTGTAATTTTATTAACAATGAATTTGTTTTACCCCAGTTCTGCATTGACCACAGCCAACAATCATTCTTAACTAGTGTAATACATATTCTAAACAGTACTTTTAAAACCACTGTTTCTTTTACTAGCTGAAGTAAGATGGAAAACTTCAAGTCCAAGGCACTGACAGAATTTATATCAGATTAATTGAGGAACTAGTGATCTCTGATGGGATAACATGTCTCCTTTTTTAATATTGCCATAGCCTCAATGTTCTTTCAGTCTTCTACAAGTTCCCCTTGCTCTGTCTGGCATTAGGCAGAGGGCTTGGGGGATGGAAAAGCTTTTAAGAAAATAAAAAATGCTCCTCACCCCAACTTCTATTCAAAGGCCTTCAGAAAGCTTGTGAGAAAGAAAAAAATCCTTAGTGATTAATAGTGTCAGAAGTAGTTTTTCATCTTCAGCTGAGATGAACATACTATATTTACTTTGAATTTTCAAATAGCTTACCCATATGCTGGGTAATTAGTATATATATTCAGGCATGTACTTGGAGATACTTTGCCTGTTCAAATAGTGTCTAGCTAATCATGTACTTTTCATACATTTTTCTTGATATATTTATACTGTGATGCATTTTTAAAAGAGAATTCAAACAATCATGCAAAACTTCTGTTAGGCACCCATAATTAATTTTCTAATTTTCTATGCTTGATGTACAGTTAAGTTTGGCAGCATGGCTACATCAGCTGAAAGAAGGAAGATGATGTGGGACAGTGGGGAATTCCCTTTCTTTACTTATAACAAAAAACCCAATTAACTAGGATAGCAGAAAGGCTTGACCTGGTATACCTCTACTACAACTGGAGTATAACCAGTCTACATCTATCACAACTAAGTTCAGATTTGCAATGTCTACAAACAAGCTATGAACAGTCTCAGCTCCTAAACAGCACTCACAAGTAAGGTAACACAAAATCACAGAATCATAGAAACATTTTGGTTGGCAAAGATGCTTAAGATCATAAAATTCAACCATTAATCTAACACTACCAAGACTACAACTAAACCAACTAAACCCTAAGAGCCATGTCCGTATGTCTGTTAAATTGTTTATTGGGTTTGTGTGACAAGGTTTTGGCAGCAGGGAGAATACAGGCTTCTTTAGGAAGCTGCTAAAAGCTTCCCCTATGACTGATAGAGTCATTGCTAATCATCTCCAAGGTAGACCTGCTGCTAGACAAGGCCAAGACACTCATCAATGGCAGTAGCACCTTTGGGATAACATAGTTAAGAAGGAGGAAAAACAAAACAAAACAAAAAAACACTGAGAGCAACTGCAGCCAGAGAGGAGTGAGAAACCAGGAGAGGTTCTGCACGTCAGTGAAGGAGAGGTAGGAGATTGTACAGGCTCTGTAGCAGAGATTCCCTTGTAACCTGTGGAGAAGACCATGGTGAGGCATGCTGTCCCCCTGCAGCCCACAAAGGATGATGGTGGAGCAGGTATCCACCTGCAGCCCATGGAGAAGCACCAGAGAAGGTGAAGGCACCCGAAGCAGACTATGACCCTGTGGGAAGCCCTCTCTGTAGCAGGATTCTAGCAGGACTTGTGACACTGGAGGAGTTGATGAAGAACTACAGCCAACAGAAAAGACTGATGTTGGAGAAGCTGGTGGAGGACTGCCTCCCACATGGGAGAGATCACATGCTGGAGCAGGGAAAGAATGTGAGAAGTCCTCTCCCTGAGGAGAAAGGAGTGGCAGAGACAAAATGCGATGAACTGACAGCAAACTCCAATCCCTGTCCCCTGTGCTGCTCAGGGGGAGGAGGTAGAGATTTTGAAAGTGAAGTTGAGCCTGGGAAGAAGGGAGAGGCAGAGGAGGTGTTTAAGATTTGGTTTTATGTCTCATTACTCAAGTCTGATCTGATTACCAATAAATCTAATTAATTTTCCCAAGGTGAGTCTGTTTTGCCTATCATGGTAAATGGCAAATGATCTCTCCTTGTCCTTATCTCAACACAAGCCTTTCACTGTATTTTCTCTCCCAGGTCCATCTGAGGAGGTTACTGTTAGAGTAGACTTGATGGGCCCCTGGCATCCAGCCAAGGTCAACCCACACAAATACCTCCAGGGATGAGGGCTTAACCACTTCCCTGGACAGTCTGCTCTAGTCCTTGGCAACCCTTTTGGTGATGAAATTAGAAGGTTTTCCTCACATCCTATCTAAACCTCCCCTGGCACAACTTGAGGCCATTTCCTCTTGTTCTGTTGTATGTTACATGGGAGAAGAAATGGATGCTCACCTCACTATAACTTCCTTTCAGAAAGCTGTAAAGAGAAATAAGGTCTCCCCTCAGCTTCATTTTCTCTAGTTCCCTCAGCCACACCTCTTAAGATTTGTGCTCTAGGCCCTTTACCAGCTTTGTTGCCCTTCTTTAGACATGCTCCAGCACCTCAGTGTCCCCCTTGTAGTGAGGGGCCCAAAATTGAACAAGTACTCAAGGGCGGCCTCACCAATGCCAGGTACAGCGGCATGATCACTTCCCCAGTCTTGTTGGGCACGCTATTTTTTATACAAGCCAGGATGTTGTTGGTCATCTCAGCATGTTGCTGGCAGATGAGGCCCTCCACAGACAGATAAAAGCAGCCTCACATTCACAAGCACTGATAACTCACAGTGGACTTCANCACAGTGGACTTCAGACATACCAGTATCTGTTGGATGGACAACAAAGCAGGGCATAAGCAATCCAGGAGGTTGTTGTTGATAACTTCCTTCTGCAAGGGACAGAGGAGCCAAGGAGGAGAGGTGCCATGCTAGACTTTATTCTCACCAAGGGGAATGTAAAGCTCAAGGGCAGCCTTGGCTGAAATGGTAGAGTTCAAGATCCCCAGGGTAGTGAGGAGGGTGCGCAGCAAGATCAGTATCCTACACTTCAGGAGAGAGACTGTGGACTCTTTAGGGATCTACTTGGTATAGCACCATGGGACAAAGCCCTGG
>VZTU01001825.1:0-28613 GCA_013400835.1 Zapornia atra | reverse complement strand
AGAGTCATGGTGCTAATAATGAACAGAAGGTCAACGTTCTCATTTCATATTACAGCTTCCCATTGTCAAGTGTATTGACCAGTTAGAAAAACAATATTGATGAATATTTAAAGTAACAGTCTAAATCCTAGAGTATACTGAGTATAGGATATAGGTTTATTAAAATTTCCTGCCACATTCTAAATGTATGTATCTTTTGATAGTTATTTGTTATCTGGCCATTTTTCAACTAGAAGAGCTCGGTTTTCAGCACTTCAGCAGAATTGTGAAATCTCTGGACACTGCAAAAATGCAAAAGGTAATCAAAGCACAAAACAAAAAAAAAAGAATGTTCTGTTCGTTGTGTTCTATTAATCAGAATACTCTTCTCAACTTTTAGGATAATTTAAATTGAGAAATTAGTGTTATTTTCTGTTTAAAGTCAGAAATGAAGTTAGTATTTTGTTATTACAAAACCCTACAATTTCTTATTTATACTTAGATATAATTTTTATACTTATGCAGTGACTATCTCATATGCAGTCAAAGATTGATTTTAAGTGTATTTTCTATAATCTGAGAAGGTAGAATAATCACATGTTTTACAGTTCAAGTGACTTACAGTTGTCTCTCTACTCACTCTTCGCACTGCTCATGTTCTTTCTTTGACTTTAGACAGGAGAGTAATTTTTTTTTCATATGCAATGAATCTCTTGAAATTTGCAGTTCCTACTGATTAATGGTTGTTTTTTTTTTCCCTGAACAACCCACTACCACTTTGATGAAGCCTACTATCCTTCAATCACTTTTTCTCCTTCCCAAAAACCAATTGCTGATTTGGAGCTATGCACGTACCCATTAACTCCTACAACATACATGCAAATGGACAAACCATTATTGCCAAATAGAAAGTTTGACAACAACGTTCTGCCTGACTTGTTCTCTCTGGAGTCACAAATTTGGGTTTCACTCCACTACTTCCTTGCTAATTTTCATTAAATTTGTAGACATATAAATATCTTCTGCTTGTCTCTCAAGATGGTTGAAAATGCTGATTATCTTAAAAGCTACGTTGTAGAGAAGCGCAGAGGGATAAATTGAGTGCTTTCTCATAAGCTCTGTTTTCTTAGGAAAATAGGTTAAAATTAAATTATTGGTGACACAGCATGTGTGAACTTTGATCATCCAGTTGTTTCAAAGCATAGTCCAAACACGGCATTTGAATAACAAATGTGAAATGTAAGAGGGAGGCAATTTGTAGTACTCAATACTCAAAAAGCTAAGGTTTATGCTTATACTGATTACTTTGAATGTTTATGTGGATGCCAGTGTCTCTTTAACAAGTACTATTGCTTTGCAATATGTAGGGAGAGAGTAGGTTGGGCTGTCTGCAAAATGTTTTTGGAAACACTTTGTTTTGATGGGCTTACTATGGAATGTTTTTTATTCCATTTGGAGATAAAAATTATATATTTCATTAACTGTTAGAACAGAGAGGTGGCTAGAAGAATTACCATAATCTGGTAGACAGACAAATCACTCTGTCTAAATATTCTCCCAGCCCCTTCATCTGTAAACATCCTAGGCACAAGCCCCTGGATTGGATGCCTCTTGAGCTCATTCAGCTAGCAACACAATTTTCCCACTTCATGCCAGTTATCTCTTGTTGATTCCATTCACCTAGCTTTATATGGCTTAAGTGTCAGTGCCCTGATGTTCTATTTCAGATAATTTCTCTGGCCTTGTTTGGAATAACCCTTTTCCAGTAGGCAAGTGCTGCATTAGGTAGTGGTATGCACCTGCTACTTTTTCTTCTGTAGATGTAACTTTGTTTGCCTAAGTATCTTACCAGATCCTCATCACCATGGTACCTCGGTTTTCTTCTCTTGCGTTAGAAGAGGTTCTTTGTCTCTGAAGTGATGTTAGATTATATTAATGCACCTGCAGCAGAAGATTTAGAAGCAGCATTTGGTACCCCCAGCAACAGAGACAAAAACAGCAGAAGGCAGATCTGCAGCCTTAGCAACAAAAGTTGTCAGAAATTTGGGATTCTCCTTCAGGATGCTGACCTGTAGACTGTGTCTGATGGCTATTGTGTCCAAGTTCAGTTGAGATGTAGAAAAATTATTCACATATATTTACTTAGAATAGATTTCCTTTAAATAAGAAATATTTTTTTCTGCACAACACAGGCTAAGTGGAGTTTCTTAATCATGCAGATAAACTTCACTCAAGTGGGTAATGTCAATGAAACTAAATGGACTATTCAGTTGAATGAGATCAGTTTGTGTGAGTAAACCTCACTCTTGAAGGACTGCATGATGGAATCCATGCAAGTCTAAGTCACGGTGTTTCTCTGTGATTGGTGCATGCTCAAGGATTTTCATTTGGGCAGAATATCCTAGCAGAATAATAATGCTACCTCACCAACCCATGTTCATCTGCTTGAACAGAAAATCATAAGCTCTCATTCTGTAATGTTAAGAACACATGCAAAAATTCCTTATGGTGGTATAATTACAAAACCATAGGATAAAACCCAATGAAGAAATTCTGATATCTGCAAAGGAACATTACTACAGAAGAACTGAGTATTGTAATTGCTATTATGATGAGGTAGGAACAGTAGGACAAGATCAGCCTCATGGTGGATATGAGGGTAAAAAAAGTCTAAGTAGGGTTATACAATGGCAGAAGCACCTGAGACCATGATGGGACACTTTACACCTCTACCTCAGGATCTTCAAAAGAGAGTTGCCCATTACAATTTATTCACAGGAAAGCCTTCTTATGAGCTTCTTGCCCTCCTCTTCATTTCTCTGTTGCAGTTGAAAGGTACAGTCCTACAGGTGGTTGATGTAGTCCTAATGTAGTTTAATAAGACGGAAAGATGCAGCAGATGAAGAGAGGAGTGAGCAGCAACCTCCTTGATTGCATTTGCTGCTACAGCAAGTAGCTGTTGGTGGGTACAGCCAAAATAATGGCATTCTCAGGTAGCGGCTGATCTGTATGGTGAAACAGAACCTGCTGTTTCTTTCAGTTACTTCCTTAATTCAAGAGTCAAAAGCTTATGTTGTGAATACAAGGATTTAAACTCTGCAAACAACTACACAGGTGTAAAGATAATACCAGATGAGAAAAACCCTTTTTTTAATTTGCTTTTTACAAATCTGTACTTTGCCACTGTGTAAAAATATGTTAAGAATATTAGCAGGGCATGTCCAAATTCTCAAAAGCAAGGTATTAATTCAGCCCACCTGGAAAAATGTGTTAGAAAACACTAATTATACACACTTGTCTTACTGCAGCCACTGTACATTAAAATAGTAAAAATGGGTACAATTCATTTCTGGTGTGATCCCACCACTTTGAGAAGGGAAATAAATTTTGGTTATCACGCTCTGTGAGTAGTGAAACTCTTGGAATATTCAAGGCAGAGGAGTAAGCAGAATAATGCTGTTAACAAAATGACTGTCCAGTGATTTCTGTAACAAGGCAGATGCTGGTAACATCCAAACAGAAATCAGTGAGATATTCTAGTTACATTTTGTTGCTATAAAAGCAATGACTGCTGATAGTGAGGTTTCCACCTGTGTCACAGGTGGCCAAAGACAAAACAGCAATATAAGGTATTTTCCTTAGCAATTCAGTTCACAAAGCACAAAAGTTTCTTTTGTTAAGAAATGCAACATACCTCGGCTTCAGGGGTCTTTTTCTGCCCACATTCACCATCTGTGGTGTGCAGTATCAAAATCAAGATTGTGGGCTTGGTCAGGCTCTCGTCAGAAATGATGTCTGATAATCCTGCATTGCCATTTGCAATCCCTGGATTGCCCAGAGCACTGTTTCAGGGCTGCATTCAAAGCCTTCTCTAGTATGATGCATGTTGGGGTGTATCCTTGCCATAGCATTTCTCTGAGGGCTGTGACTAGATGAGTACTAACATATACATCACAGTACTGATATCTAATTACAGTTAACCATTCTCTGTACCTCACAGGAGTACATCATAGCATTTATCAATCTCATAACCATTTCTCTTAATACAGTGGGAAACATTAATAACCAATACATAACTGATGTTGCAGTAGGAAGCCTCAAGGGGTAATAGCCAGCTGTTAAGTACACCACCTAGAAGTCACTCACTGTGTGCCTTTATTATAGTTTCATCTGCTTTGAAGAGGTAGTTGAGTTGCAAGTACTTCGTAAAAGATAGTTACAGCAAATATTTAGAGAACTAGATGGAGGTCAGTCAGGGAGAGCTGAACCAGCAGTTCAGAGGCCTAGTTTCCTGTGGCAGTGTAGTAGACAACTGACCGAAGGCCCTGAGGACAGACTAGGCTGTAAGGGGAATACGGAGGGCACAGAGAGGGAGGAGTTCAGCCTAATGAAAGTTAGTGGAAGAAAACAGGAGAGTTTACAAATAATCACTTGCACTATTGCTACATTAATTTCTTCTGCTAACTCTCTGAATACCTAGAAATTTGAAACAAGCTTCAGCCCTCAGGTCCTGCCTCATTTTAATGTCAGCTCATGTTCAGTCCACCCCTATATACACACATGCTTACATGGGTTTAAAAACAGACTTTTAATGAACTTTGTATGTAGTCAGGGCCTTTCATAAGGTGAGTACTTTGGCAGGGGATGTGTTCACTGGGTCTATAATCATATATACAGTTTGTATACCTGGTTATAAAACTTTGTTACAGCTGTAGAAGTAGCGTATATACCGTGAATATACAGTGCAGTACGAACTCTGTCTAGACCTCTAGCATTTTATTTATACACTGAATAAGTAAAAATGGGTATGTTAGGCGAAAAACATAATCCAGTGTGCATGCACTACAGCAAAAGATCCTCCTTACAGAGAAGGAATGAGTTTCTAGACCCACAGGATGAAATGCATCCATTATCATCTACTTGGCAAACTCCACTGAATCTGGAAACATCAAAAAACCCAACTTCTTCACAGTTAGTTTATAGTCATGGATTTAGGGATAAAATATCTTTTGGATGGTGTGTTGATATGCTAGCATCTGCCATTTTGGGGAAGAGGAGTAGTTTCTAGACAGGAATGGGAATTCAAGGGAGCAGTGTTCATTTAAGTCCTTCAGTTGTTGGTCAATCTTTTGACCCCACCAAAAGCAGAATAGATGAAAATAAGATTAAATTTACAGATTCATTCCTGGAATATAGTCACATCAAGACTATATGTTTCAAGCTGCAGGCTTTCTACACCTATTGAATATCTGCAGCAAAGACCTCGAGTCAAATCTGAATTGTTTATAGCCAAATTATTCCCAAATCCCTGAGCCACCTTGGGCCTGGCACCACATGTGAATTAAGCAGCTCCTTGGTAGTTCTCCAGAAGTAAAAACTTAACACAAAGACCTGTATAGCTCTGCGGAACCAACCCAAGGTGGGGCCGATGCCAAGCCTGAACTAATAAGCTCTGCAGTCTCCATTCACAGCTTCTCAAGTGACTGCACTGTGCTTTCCAGTATGGCTCATAATGTCAATATTATTTAGTGTGCTTTTTTCTATTATTTGGATTATTTCAGCATAATACTTGTTTGTACTTTTGCTTCCAAGAATTTTAATGAAAAAGTTGAGATTCCAGTTCGGAATTTCTATCCCTGTGAAGGATATGCACTGAATCTGAGTCCCCTTTTTCAAGAGTCTTTTTCAAAAGGCCAAATGAGCAGTTCAAGTTTTAAAGAAAGGCTCTTGACCTTCTGGTGAACTCCAGGTAAATACAAGTTGCTGTTTCTCCAGCACATAGAGCCCTACAATGTGTAAGTGTGCCAAATTTCAGTTTTCTAGTTTAGTGAGTATATGCCAATTAATTATATTTCAATAAAAGAAGAAACCATATTGTAATATGGTTGCTATAGTTCTCAGCAGACCCCCCTGCCCAGTTTCCAGGGAGCTGAAAGGAATTTAAGTAATTCAGGTGCAGTGCCAGGCCTGAGATGTTTCTGGACACCATGGATCTTCTAGCTATAGGTAATCTGGAGTTGACTGTTCAGCCTGGAGAAGAGAAGGCTGCAGGGGGACCTCATTGCAGCCTTCCAGTACCTGAAGGGAGCAGAGAAACAGGAGGGGATTCAGCTTTTTAAAGGGGTAGATAATGGCAGGACAAGGGGGGATGGATTAAAGCTAAAGGAGGGAAGGTTTCAATTAGATACTAGGGGGATGTTTTTTACAGAGAGAGTGGTGAGGAGCTGGAACAGGCTGCCCAGAGAGGGGGTGGATGCCCTGTCCCTGGAAGTGTTCAAGGCCAAGTTGGATGGGGCCCAGGACAACCTTGTGTAGCTCCAGACCTGGAGGTTGGTGGCCCTGCCTGTGGCAGGGGGGTTGGAGCTCTGTGATCCTTGGGGTCCCTTCCAACCCATGCCATTCTATGATTCTGTGGTATTAGATTCTGAATAAAATCCCTTTAAATTGAATAAAATCTTTTGTTTCGTGATGTTTGAAGCAAATTAAAGATGTATCAATTCATCCCCATGTTGTAGAGGTTTTTTAGGCCACTAGAAATATTTTAGTATCTATTAGTGTTTCACAAAATAGGCCTGAAAGATATGGGGCTGACCTGTCAGAGCTAAGAAGAGCTTACAAATACCAAGCACTTAGGATACGCAATTACAGGGTAAAATGCAAGCAAGTTCTTCAACAGCGTTTGTAGTAAAAGTAACTACCTTTTTTATAGCCTTATGTACACCATACCTTCAGTAGTCATATATAACAGAAATTACCTATTATTAGTTTCTTAGATTCTTCTTCAATGCCATGTATTTGAACACATGGATAAAAGATGAATGGAGTCAGCTCTACGATTCACTGTATGTAAAAGAGAACTGGATTGACCCACTGCTAAGGTAAGCAGTACTTCAGTAGCCTCTGGCCACCTCAAAGTTGAAAAGCTGGGGAAAGCTTCCCCTGAAAGTTCAATTTGCTGCTCACCTGTTTCCCCTATTGAAATCACTCAGAACCCTTCTTGTCTTGGAGAGACTGTAATAGTCTTTGTTATTTACCCAGAGGATCTCTCACAGAAGAGTCCTTTTGCAGCTGTTGTACATTAGTTTCTCAGTGCCCCTGAACAGATTGAACATCATACTCTGAAAAAAACCACAAACCCAAAAACAAAAATAAGAGAAGGTTCAAATTATCTTACAGAGTTAGCCTCATGCTTCAGAAGTCACTTCAACGTCTGTATGACATTAAGTGTATGAAAGAAGATCATAGAATCATAGGGGTTGGAAGAGACCTCAAGAGATCATCGGGTCCAACCCCCCAAGATGTTTGACTTCCCCAAGTTTGGCTTTACGCGCAGACTTGTTTGTGCTGGTGGTCGTAAAATCCCTTCTGACCAAATCAGATAAGCATGTAAACAAGTCTTACTTACACAACTGCAGCATCAGGTAACAAGATACTCTGAGATGCCAGGTGTGTGCACACATTGTTTAGGTGGTGATACAGTGGCATGACTGCCCTTACTAAAGTGGAACATTTTCATGTGGAGAGACAGCAGCTCTGCAGCGTGTTGTGCCACTCTGCCTCTCCTGTCCGTACTCAGGACAGAGAAATCAGAGCTTGCGTTGGCACAATCACACATCCTCCTCACTGCAGTGTACATTAACCCAGATGGTGGCAAACACTGTTAGACAGAAGTGTGTTACAAGCAATGTCAGCCTAAAGTCAGTAGAATGAATTCTTTCATACCGCATAGATTATGCCAGCGAAGCAGATGTATAGATCTGGCTTGCACTGCTCCAAATTCCACTCAGTTCTACAAGAACTGCAGGGAGATAGTTGAAATCCAAATTTGACTCTATATATTCCATTGTACTAATTCTACTTATGACATATGCTTACAGTAGTATAAAGATGCATATTCACATGTATCCACATGCTTCTTATATGTACATCTGTATAGAGAGAGATACTAATTCTATGGCTTGTTTCATTAACACTAAGTTTATTGGGGCTGTCCTTCACGTTCAGTGTAACAAACAGAGGTCACTCGCTAGCCTCATCCCATAATGACAGCAATAGCTAAGGTAACAGTCACATACAAGTTACTGTGAAATTGCATTGTCAGCTGCTTTTTAAGTCCTGGGAAGGCTCCATTGCATGTGTAATACCAAAGTGTAGCACACATACAGAGGGGCAATAACCGACATGGAGCTGTTGCCATAATTAGCTCTGTGATAAACTGTTTGTGTATTACCTTGAATTCTGCACCTTCCTGTCACACCTTGGAAGAAGTCTGTTTGGCTTGTAGGAAGGTTCACAGAGAAATCAAGATCATCTTGGCTGCCCCACAGGGTTCATTTGCTAATTCAACAAACTCCTTACATCTGTTTTTTTTTTTTAGTGAGAACTGCCTGTGCTGTGAGATTGAGTCAGGTGGTGAAAGTGGCAATACTCAGGCCAGTGTTTGTTTATAGTCCTTTCAGCTAAGCATGCTAAGTGTGCACTTAGCTTATGACAGCTGCTTTTCTGATTCATAGTCTGGTCCTGCTGCAAAATGAACTGGTGACATAGTTGCTTATTCAGTAAAAACTGGCTATTTCAACACGAGTAGTCTGAATGGATGAGCAGCTACCAAGGGGAAGTAACACAGTCCAGCTACATCACAAGTACAGATTCATTGTTATTAAAACTGAATGGCTGGAAGCATTAGAGAATTTGCACCAATGCCAAATCATATATTGCATGTAAGTTTGTATGAAAGAAAAAAAATGAAATAAAATAGAAAAATCTGTTTTTATTTGAAGATGGCAGCCCAAAGTACAGCAACTGATTGAACAGCTCACAGATAAATTAAATAATCGTAATACCACTGTCAAGACTTCGACGGTCACGCAGCCAAAGGAATTTAATTTGACTGTACCCAGACCACGTGCCATTCCTATACCTCTGCCAATACCAGGACTGGAAAAAAGGCTACCTGTGAGTTTGTTTATGCTTTCAGAGACACTACGGTTTATGTATGCTTGTGCACAAAATCATGGCAGGGGAGTTAATAACCTCTTTCAGAATAACTGTAGAAAATCTACAACCTTTGACAGATCATCAAGGATTTTTGTAATATTCTGTGTTACTGAGGGTCATGTTTCTGAAACAAACCAAGCTAATTCTTTTCCTTTCCATGAATGTTGTGGAAGCAAATTGTAAGACAAACAGAGGAAAGGGAGAAGATTCCTGCAGTTGTTTTGTGACTTTTGGAGGTAGAACTATACAATGGGTACAAAGTGCATTGATACAAGTGTTCCCCATAGTCCTTGGGTTTGTAAGACGCTTGCTTTACATAATGCACTGAAGCAGGTAAGAAAGAAACATTCAAATGAAATTGTTTTATAAACTTGTACAGATTTTTTGGTAGATGAACTCTCATTAAAATAAATGGCAAAGAAATTCCACTGGAGATGAGATGGACTCCGGGTTTGGAGCTGCTCCTTAACGGTGGAATTTTATTCCTTTCTATTTGTATTAATGTTGAACCTCTAAAATTAAGGATTTTTCAGTTTTAATTTATTGCATACGTATAAATGAAACTAGATTTATCTTTGAAATGCTATGCTTTTATTCTACTCACTGCCTAAAATTGTGATTCGGTTATACTGGCACAAGTCAGAGACATGCAATAGGTTTTAAGTTAGCTTGCCAGGGGTAAGGCAAACCAAAAGGACCAGGCTGCTATGACTAACTTAATAAAGACTCCAAAATCATCTATATTTAAATGCAGTGGGAAGTGCGCTGGGAAGTCATAGTTTTGGGCATTAGCTGCCACCTTGTATTAGCACTTCAGGTTTTAAATAATACATGTGTTGAATGCTCTTAGAAACCATTTACATCTTAGGATGGCAGAGTAATTTAATGGTAGCGTGTTATACAGTTAATGGGATTTTACATTGAAACAGCTTAATACCAGGCTCTGAAAAACTGCATTTAATAACTACTTAATCAGTATAGGAATGAGTCATATTGCTGTCATTTTAGTACCTTTATGCTGTGCAGCCCCTCTTGAATAAATTTGCTTTAATGAGGGTGCATTTACTGAATTCCGTTTGTGTTGCTAGGATCATCCAAAGTTTGGTTTACATTCTGGCCAAGTCTGCAAATGTAAAAGCTTGTATGAATCTAAACCCATTAGCACAGTAGTGACATATGTCATGCTCAGCTCTGTACCTATCTCAGCAAATTAAGCTTCGCTTTAATTTGCCATATTTTTGCCAGTATTGCTGTTTTAGATCCTGAAAGGAACAGAGACTAGAAAGACAGCCCAGATGGCAAGAAAGAGTAAAATCCCATAGTTTTTGGCTGCTGCGTGGTGGAGAGCTGTACGTAATCGAGAGGAATGCACGGAAATAAAGCTCTTCCAGATTACATCCCATAATCTGCTGCAGAAATGGTCTCATCCGTTTTCTCACCAAGTCGTTCATTTTAGGAGATCCATTTTTTAGCATGGTTCTCATGCATCTGTGACATAACCTGTTGTGTGGCATATTGGCATGGCCTATTGTAGTCACAACAGCTACAGGTGTAGCTACTGCTCGACTTTGAAACAGCTGTATGAACTCATGTGGAGGCGCCTGGATTCTGAGCAATGACTACTGATAACATTGCATCCCTGTGCTGAAATTAGTTCATCCTGCTATAATAGGATTATTATTTTAAATATTTCTTTTAGAGAGGTTGCATTACACTCTATAGTAGAGATAAAAGGGAAAGATGAGATGTATCACATACATTGAGTTCAGGAGCTGGGATAGTACGTCTGTCCTATACACTGAACACATACTTGCTTCACAACAGACCAGAGATGTGGGTTATTGCAGAAGGCAGGGTAGATGTCTTAGAGATCTGTATTGATATGGGACTGTCCACTCACCTTGGAAACTTGCCCTGGAGTAACATAGGCCTGGGAGGTTAGGATAATCATTCATTGTCACAGAATCACAGAAATAAAAGGTTGGAAAAGACCTTTAAGATCATCAAGTCCTATTGTCATACACATTTGTCATCATAAACACTTATCAGAAATAGCATATACTAAGTGAAAAGGAAAAGCACTTTAGCTTTGAAATTTGATAATGAAACTTTTCACTTTAAATACTTGGTCTAAAGATTATAAATTCTTCTCTCCATGGTCCTTTGCACACAGGCACACGGATGCACATGCAGGCACGCACACATTCATAGATACAATTCTACAAAGGAAGATGAGTGCTTTAGCTTAAAGACTGCAAAGGAAACAAATGATGACAGGTGCTTAAACCTGATAACATGCAAAATGTTTTGGACACATTTCACTTCCTTGGAAATCTTGGCCTTAAGTTGCAACTGAAATCTGTCCTTTCAATATCACCACTGCACTAGAATAAAATGATTGTTGAATTATTTTAATTTTATGTTTTCTGTAAACCAATAATGTAGTTAAAAATTAAGAGGCTGCACCGAGATGTTATTGTAACACCATTCGGCCAAATTTACTGTATTTTTTTTAGATATTTGTGTTATTATTTCAGCTGTGCTTCATAAATGGAGCTGCTTGATTGATTGATTAAAATAATTAAATGGGTTAATTAATTTGGCCAATACAGAGGGTTTTGTTTGCAGATATATAGACCCAAAAATATCTTTATGATCTTGCTATACATAAAAATAGCTCTTAATAGCACTGCACTAGCTTGCCCTTGTCCGTCTCACAACAGTAACTTTAAAAGAAGAGTCATGACTACCAAAGTTCAAGTGATCATTTTGTTCTTTTAACTTCCTGTGGTACCTGTTCCCTAAATAAACCTCTGGTAAAAGGATATCCAGAAAGTGTAAGTGAGCCTGACCACTGTCTGGAGAGGAAAAGCAAGGTTGGTGCTTACTCCCAGCCCCTTTTTCTTCACATTAGGATGACGTAGGTACAATTTGGCCTTTTTGATCTTTCTATTGCTGGAATTTACAGTTTACTTATAGTGACTTAGCCTCTTCCAGCAACTAGGTAATTGCTGCATTGTCTATCTGTCTGATTAGTACTCATCACCGTGGTATCTGAGGGATAAATTACAAGGCTAAGATCATTTTTTGAAACGGAGCTGATTGAAAACTCTCCTTCTTAAATTACTTGGAGTAAGCATAGCAGTTTCTGAGGAGAGATTTTCAGCTTACACTGGCAGATGAGTTCAGTTTCGCAGGTAAAGCGCGTGACTGGGAAGAAGAGTGAAATAAACTGATACTGCCTGTGCAACCCTTTGCAAATCCTCTGGGCTTTAATTTCATCATCCATAAAGGCATAATAACAATTCTTAGATGTTGCTGGGCAATACTTCACTTTAAAAGCTCACAAAAATACTTGAGCAGTCTCATGGATGTATCAGTTGTTAGCTGCTTCTGTTTCTGCTTGCGCATTTGTTTTGCCATCAACAAATGACAGCAAATAGCAAAAAAAGTTCATCAGACCCATGAGTTTTCCTAAGCATAGCTCTTTATATTGTCCAGTAAAGCTAGATGGGGTCCCCGTGTTCTGTAACCTGACCTCCACTACAATACAGGTTATAGATTTTATAGATTTTTTTCCCCATATTAATTCTTGAATTAATCCCATAACTACTAATTGAACATTTTTAGCAAGATAAATATTTAAGATGTCCGGGAAACTGAGCAGACTACCTCACCCACATAGACAGGAGACATACAGTCTTTTTTCAGAGTTTGCTTCTAAGCTATATTTATTGCTCAAGCAAATATTGAAATTCCCCAGAAGTTTCAGCCTAACTCAAAATGATACAGTCCCTCATCTCCTGTTGATCTTTATGACAGCCAGATGATAAGTCTTGCATGGTTGTTTGTCTGTAGCACTTTCTGGCACGTGAAGGCTTTCCCAACTCTTTCACTAACACTGGAAGGGCCCTTTCTGCCTCGTAGGAAGACTGTGGGGAAAGGGCAAGTGCAGCTGCTTGTTTTCTCTGAGTCCCACCACTTCATCAAAAAGACTTCCTTAGTTACAATGAGGTTCCTGGGTATTTAATAAATTTCAAAGGATTTATCTTTCCTAAACTTCTTTGGAGTTTCTGAAAATTGTTGATACTACTGCAAAGTATGCCACAGAGCTCCAGAGCTGAACTTTATTCAGCTGCCCTAACTGACTGCCAGTGCTTTGAAGTTTATGAGATGCCAAACAGTTTCCCCTTCCGGCAACTTCTTTATCCTGTTGATAGGGCCTATAGGATTTATTATATCTTTAGCTTTTCTTGCACTAGTTTCAGATCTTCCTTTCTGGTCTTTTGTCCAGGGGTTATATTACATTGGGCAGGACTGAAAAGCCTGGGTAGTCTTAGCTTATTGGAATCGGTCCCTGTCTTCTACATTGGCACTAATAGAAAAGAATCAATATTTAAAAAATAACTGTGGCTGTTGTATAGTAAAAGTGAATGTGTTTTTTTCTTGAAAGAATGTGTCACTTGGAATGTTTTATACCCCATGTTGTGGAGATTATTGCCTTTTAATGTAGGTTCCTCCAACCACCTACAAACCTCCCAAGGAAAAAAAGCAACTAGAGGAAATCAAAACAAAAAAACTCCAGAAGACAAAAGTAAGTGTATTATTTTCTTACTCTAGTATTTTCTTTCTTTTAAACTTTCCAAACTTCTCTTTCTTCTGTAATACTCTGTTTTAACAAGTCTTAGAACTTTATTTGAAATATATTTGCTTTTGCACTTAGTAGCTGATGGCTCTTTCTCCAGAGTCATGAAGTTTGTATCCTCTGTTCTATTCTATCACCCTTGTAACATCTTCCTTATTTTATTATTAATTGTCTGAGACAAGGTCCACCTTTTATTCACAGTACAAGTACTATGTGTGAAATTATGTGAGTAGCCATGGAAGTTAGCATAAGCATGATTACTTCCATCTCTTCACAACCTTGAAATAGTTGGTGGCTCTTTTACTTCCACAGGACATGTGGATATTTAAGGTATTAACTTAATAAGGCTTCAAAATAAAAATCTGTTCAATATTATTGGGTTTTTTCTATAGTAACTGATAAATGACCACATGTCATATTCTTTTTTTGTGCAGCCTACATACTCTTTCCTTCAGCAGGCTGAGAGAGTGGGAAGTCATTGTGATTTGTAAAGAAGCAGAGTACATGGTCTGTGTGTTAAGAGAGCAGGAAAAGGGAGGGCCTGGAAAAAGAAAGAAACAGGTCTAGTTATTTGATCCCAACTTTGATATGAACCCTGTTCAATGAGTTAGCTCCTATCATAGTTAAAGCAGATTGTTGTTGTCTTCTCCTTGGAAGGGAATTAATTAAATGTCAGTTTCTTTCTTCTGCCCCACGCTGCAATCACCATACCCAATCGAGTAAGCTTGATAAAAGGCATGCTATTTGACTCCTCTTTATCTGCATTCTCCCACCCCCATTCTGAAAATGCCTTACTCTGGCTTTCACTAGTCCATTTATCACTGTTCAGGGCTCTTCTCATGTCCTTGTGAAGGGGGCATTGGATCCAGCTGCTAAATTATAGTAAATGCTTTAATGTGTCATAGGTTCTAGGGGGATAAACACTGCGTTCCTTTTGCCAGGCCATTGCATTACCTGGGCTTGGTATTTCATTATAAAACACTGCAACATTAGTTTTTATCCTTGTATTATTCCCATATTATGTAGAAAGTATGCACCTATTTGCGTGGTTCTTTGTGTGTACAAACTTCCTAGAAAAACTGGGGAGGAAAAGCAAGATATCAGAGCCTATAGTGTCAAAAAATGTATGACAACTAAAAAATCATTTAGCTACCAGCCACATTCTTCAGTGGAAAAAATGCATGAATACAAGGAACAATGGAAAACAGAAATTATAGCTGCAATAACAGCAGCTTTTGTTGCCTCTGGAATGTTATAAAAGGCATCCAAAGTATTCACAAAGGTCAGCTCCCTAGACTGTTTGCTAAACAAGCTGAAATGCTGGGTCCTAAAAGAAATATGTATTAAAAATGCCATTTGTTTCATAGCATTTTTGCAGAAGCTATCACGGTGCTTCTAAGTGCCTCACCTGAGCAGCTGGGAGGAGTGAGAACACCAGAAGCAATGCCATAGACAGTTGTGGAAGCACTGATGCTGTCCAGAAAGCCATTAGAAATTCTAGTCTGTGTTTCACAGAATCACAGAATCACAGGGGTTGGAAGGGACCTCCAGAGCTCATGGGGTCCAACCCCCCTGCCAAAGCAGCTCCCCAGCTCATATTGCACAGGTCGGCGTCCAGACGGGGCTGAAATCTCTCCAGAGATGGAGACTCCACACCCCCTGGGCAGCCTGTCCCAGGGCTCTGGCACCCTCACTGGGGAAAAGTTCTTCCCCATGTTGCTGTGGAACTTCCTATGCTCCAATTTGCAGCCATTGCCCCTTGTCCTGTCCCCACAGAGCACTGAAAAGGGGCTGGCCATTTCCCCCTGCATCCCATCCTTCAGATATTTATAGACATTAATAAGGTCCCCCCTTAGTCTTCTTTTCTCCAGGCTGNCTGCTGGCCACACTCCTCCTGATGCCCCCCAGGATCCCATTGGCTCTCTCAGCCCCCAGGGCACACTGCTGGCTCATGGCCATCCTGTCATCCACCAGGACCCCCAGGTCCTTCTCCACAGAGCTCTTCTCCAGCAGGTCACCCCCAGCCTGTACTGATACAAGTGGTTATTCCTTCCCAGGTGCCAGACTCTGCACTTGCTTTTGTTGACCCTCATCTGGTCTCTCCCTGCCCAGCTCTCCAGCCTGTCCAGGCCTCGCTGGATGGCAGCACAGTGTCCTGTGTGTCAGCCACTCCTCCCAGCTTTGGATCATCTGGTACTTGCTGAGGGTGGATGCTGTTCCCTCATCAAGGTCGTCAGTGAAGATATTAAACAGGACTGGACCCAACACCAGCCCTGGGGAACACTGCTAGGCACAGGCCTCCAGTCAGTTTCTGCTCCCACTGATCACCACCCTCTGAGCTCCATCCGACAGCCAGTTCTCAACCCACTTCATGGGTTCAATTAAAGATTAGTGTCTACAGTCAAAAGAAATATCCAAAAACTAGAAATGTGACTGCCTGTACTTCCCCCTTTAAAATGACAGGTGGAATTACTGTGAGGGGTGTGCCTATTGGAGCAATCCCTGGTGCTCGGCTCCTCTGAGCATAGTCTTCTAATTTCACTCAAAACCAAAGCCCCTGTATTTTAGCTATGTGGAAAGCCTTACTACCTATGGTACTGATGTGGCAGAGATAATTACGAGGCCTTTAAATTGAATTATGGATGAGCAACATGTTTCATATGGGCAGACCTATCAAAGGCCTGATGCCCCTACACAGGGCATACAACCAGGCAGAACTAGGTAGAGAATCCATACTTGCCTACTGCAAGTACTTTAATCAGGAATGAACATTCATATAAATACGAAGTCAAGCTTTCACTCTTTGGAAACAAATCAAAATGCTGGGCTGCAAGGCTTTTTGAGACAGAAAATTCTTACTAGGGAATTTAAATGTGACACAATCTTTAAGTTAATCACTTTAATTTTAGGATCTGCTCCAGAAAACAAATGATTATCAGTTCGGGTGTGCAGCCATGAAGCCTGAAAAGGGAGAGGTATGCTGCAAAATACTTTCTTACCTAAAAATCTCTCAGTATGAAGATGAAAAATGGAGTACTTAAAGATATTTCAAAGTGTTTGAAAATTTTTATTTCTTTGGGGTTAGGAATTATGTGCTGTCATTTATAGTTCTACTGTCATTTCATGTCCATATATTAACATTTCCCTCTTTGGATGCATAATGCACAACCGTCTTTTCTTATACTTCTGGTGCTGCTTTATTATTCTCCCAATGTTGAGACACACAGCCTTCCTGTGACACTGGTCCAGCAAGTCTCCAAACTGGCAATAGTTCTCTATATCCACATATTATTTTTCCATTAACTTTTATGCCACAGAGCAGCCAAGCTGAGGGAATAATGGTCCCATTCAGAGAGAATTCTTGCTTTGGTTGATTCCACGTTCACAACTCTGTCACCAAACTATGTATGTAATCTATTCATTTCAGCATCACATCTGCATATTCTATTCACTGTGCTCATCCCTGTGACACCAGACAGTGTCACATCAGTATCTATAGGTAACACCATAAAATTAAATTAATAGCCATTGGTAGAATTCTACCACCAGTTAATAATTGCGTGAAGCACATGTGCTTTGACACACTATTTTGTCTTCCCAATATCTATTGCAGTTAAGAGCTGAATATATTTATATATATAAGTAATACTTTGCAGTCAAAGAAAAAATCACTGTTACTCTTTTAGCATTATTTTAGTCAATAAAATTTAGTCAATAATTGGACCTACCTTAGTACAGTCATTTGATATGAAACATTCCAGTTGAGTTGGGTGTACACAGCAAGTTTTTTGTGGCTATAAGAATCCTAAATTACATCCCTTATGATTTTATTCGTTACTCTAGATGAATATTCAGGAGTGATTTTTAATAAATTATATCTTTTGCTGAATACTTGAAAATCTGTCTCTGAAATGAAATAACGTATTTTTGGTTTGAACTGCAGAGAATACATGACAGTATGAAGAATAAACCAATATTCCAGGCTCAAAAGATCCAAAGCAAGGTGAGTAATCTTTAAGGCACTGTTGTAAGATGTACTTGAAAATTTCAGGATGAAAAACATACATGCAAATTCTTTGGTGATGCAAACTCTATTGGAATCCATGTTTTTACACCAAGTTCTGTGTCCAGGAGAATGGGATGGGTCATAAACTTTGGCCTATGCACCATTAACAATTAAACAAAAAAGTGGTCAGGGAGAAACAAGAGTTTGTCTACTCCAGGAGGTGAGAGAAACAAGGAGCCAAAGGTAATAAAAGGACAGGCAGTACCCTCATCAACCAGGCCACAGTGTCTGAACATTACAAGGTTGGTGGTAGTGAGGGGTTTTGCTGACAGCAAAAAAACCCCAAAACTAGGTCCAGTCAGGAGACAAGGCTACAACAGCAACCCAGGTCCATAACAGCAGGAGACAGAACCGGAGAGACAATCGGGAGCAGAATCACCTCCAGCATAATGAGAAAGGACTGAAGCCCCTATCTGAGCTTGAGTGGGGTTCCTGGACCAGTAAGCAAAAGTTCAGAGAGGAAATCCTAGGTGAGGCTGGTCAGGGCAATTAAGACCTGTTGATTCCCTGAGCGACCTGATGGGTAAGTTTGTGCAGTTGCAAAATGTACCCTTATTGCTTCAACAGTGTTTTCAATTCCAAAGGGACAAACTTTTGTGTCAAATGGTAAGGAGTGGGAATAGTCCACAGGGAAAAAAAATAATTGTGAACCCATGGTTTAAGACCTTAGCACAGAGACAGAAGAATCTTGCATCTGTAAATCACTGTTCCAAAATGAGATCCTAAAGAATGCTGAGGAATCATTCCAGTTAATGACTGTCTGATACACAATATACAATCAGTCTGGATATTTGTCTTGTTTTCTTTAGACACATGCTGAGGTCATAAAATCCACTATACTGATTGCTACTCTGCTAGGATTTCCAAGGGTCAGAGAACTGTAAACATGGAAAATGGGCTCTTCAGCCTTCACACTGTAAGGCATGAAAACTCACATTGCTATTTCTGCAATAACTGCACTACAGATAATCCTCAGTCTTACATCGTTCAATCTGTCACCTTTCATTTGTTTCAAGTTCATATGCAGAATACTTTCACATGGAAGCTGTGCTTGTACTGTGACCTCAAATACCTTGTGAGCAGGTCTGCCTACCCTTTATGTGTAGAGGTACAGCTCATATGCACTCTGGGAAAACTGATTCCCTGCTTGGAGAACTGGACATTCCACAACTATTTCTAAAGCATATCTGGTGTTTATCACATAATGAAGCTATAATTAATAACCTACTCATTCTGCTTGCTTACAATCCAGCACTGTTTTAATGACACAGCAGTAAAACTGCAGTTCCTTGCATACTCAAGAGAGGGGAAAAAACCCCCACAAAAGAGGAAACATTTCATAGTTAGTGCAAACAAACATGACCTGTAATTATGGAAGCTTAGTTCAAGACTATGTATATTCCACTTCCTTTACTGATGCTTTAAAACACTGAAACCTTGGTGCAGACTAGTAAGAGTCAAACCACCAGCCTCAATGGCATAAAGAAAGATACGGATCTGGCATCTCGTGGCATTGATCAGGGCCACTTCCAACACCTGCTGCATCTCCTGTAGAAGCACAATTAGTTTTATCTTATCTGAACACATTTGCTTCAAAGGTCAGTTAGGTGATATTCAGGATGCTATAACTTTCAAGCTGAGGTAGGCATATTGTTACTGACTTTTAAAATGCCTCCTATTCCTGTTGCCTTCCTGCCTGTGAAATTCTGTAAGTATGCAAATCCTTAGAGAAAAGTTTATCCAAGATTTATAAATAAGATTCTAATCTGTCCTCAAATTAATGAAATTGTATGTTTTAACTAACTAGTATTTTCCTTTTCTCTTTTAGAACACCCACAGTATATTAAATACTTCTCTTTTTTCCATTTCAGACATTTATTATATGCAGGAGCAATTATTTCTCAATGCTGTTAACAAAATATCTGTTCGTCCTTTTCACTGGAAGAATGAGACAGAACAAATGCATCATCATTGTGTTTCAGTCTTCCTCTTGCTCATATCAGGATTTTGCTCTTACATATTGATTGGTTTCAGTGAGCTACTGTGTGCTCATTAGGTGGAAATAGTGGATACAATTTATTTCCACAAGAATTAGTGTTCTGCAATTTTCTGATTATTTCCATTTTCTCATCTTGAAAAGAGGGAAGATGCTTCACAACAGGAAGGAAACCAATCAAATTCAAAACTTCCTTGATACCACATGACGTAGAAGAATCTATTCAGTTATTTTACTTATACCTTCCTGCATCTGTCTGGGAGCCCTAGTTATTTTGACTATATGGGCAGAAAATACATTCGTATTTCTGTTAAATAAACTGGGAACCTGAAGTTAAAGGTATTTCCATAATCATTCTTAGTTCAGTTCTCTATCCAAATTATAGTTAGTAACTATAGAACCTGTAATCTGTATACACAGGTAATTGCCAGAAATATGAAAATTTCCACAGGTGTCAGAGAAAATGTCTACTCTGAGTAGACATTTTATGTACAGTGTAGTACATGAAATACATGCTGGGGTAAGAATATTCATATAAAGCAGAAAACTTGGAGTTGAGAAATGGGGACCAAAAGGAGGGAAGGACACCATTAAACATTAAGAAGAGTAAGTATTTGTGAGTCAAAGAAAAGAAAGAGAGTACATTGATCCAGGCCTGGAGGTTGGTGGCAGGGGGTCGGAGCTCTATGCTCCTTGGGGTCCCTTCCAACCCATGCCATTTTATGATTCTATGATTGGTTTTGATTCTTTTCCTAAATTCTTTAAGTTATCACAATTTTGTCAAGGAACAGGCAGGTAATTAATTTCTGTCCATTAAAATGCTCCATCTGTGTGGAAAACACAAGTTATTCTACTTAGTGAATTTCTGTATGATAGCATGTGTTTGTTATCCTCAACCTACCTAATTAATATCAATTATAAAACATGCTTTTTCCAGTTAGCTTATGAATTTCAGGAGACTGCAATACATATTTGTGCATACAATATAGGCAGTATATAGTGTGATTCTGTGCATCTGTTTCTCAGCCACTCATTAAGCTGTTAATTTGGAATTTAAAGACATGTTTGGATTCTGAGCACAGAACTTGCCTGGATTTAGGTCAAACGTGTCATGACTAAGCTTTGTTTTCTGCAGGAATGATCCCAGTTCTTATCCCACCAGCACTGCTTTGCCTCAGTTCAGATCAGGTCTCTTGTATGTGTCTGCAAAGGTGATCTATTTTTTCTGAATAGCCTACTTGTGCAGGGAACATTTCTAACTGGCAGAGAGGTTGTTCCCTTCCTAGCTCCCTATTTAGATGTTGTCTGGGAGTTAGTCCTAAGGCAATACTTTGAAGAACTGCAAAGCAGCCACAGGATCTAGTCCAAGTTACGCTATGAGGCTTGAAAGTCACTGAGAACCGTACTTCACTGCTACTGTCTAGAAAATTGGCACAGCAATTAGTGATACTGGTTGTCTTAGAAATAGTTTGAAGTTCTGATAGTGATTATTTGTAAAACGATACCTTCCTGTGAAAGGCACTGTTTATGTTTTACTGTAATGGTTTGGGCTAATTTGCCATCTTTCAGAGGAGCTGTTTCTTTTCCTTGTGCAAAGCAGATGGAAGCCCTGCACAGTATGTATATGAGCACTGGAAAAAAAAATTTAAAAATGAAAGGAAGTGAACACATTCTATGGGATTTGACATGGTCCAAGAGTGATTACAAATTTATAATCCACTTGGGGGACTTTGCTGATTTCTTAAGCAGCTTGAATGGTTTATGAACAGCATGCAATTTCATTGTGAATGTCAGATTAATGCTAGATGAATGCTTTAAGCAAAATTTATGCTGTCTTAGGTCGATTTATTTAACCCATTGAAATGTTTTTATACTCTGTTTTATGGTTTACATTACTAACTATAGTATATACATTCTCTTTCCTGACAGATTGACAATATACCTATTAAATTAAATGCTGCAGCTATTTTAAGAGAGAGTGCCCTCTATCAGCGGAAAAAGGAACAGGAGCTGAAGAGGTATGTATCATCACGCTGCGTTCTCAGATTACCCCTCACATTCCTGGACATAGAATAATTTACCACATTAAAAAAAATAAGTAAATTCCAGGTCAGCTAAAATAATGGATATGCTGTAGGCCATTAGGAAGCTGTTCTGTAAACATGGCTGACAGATAAAAAGTGGGCTGAAATGAAAGTATGTATTAAAGACATTGTTTTACTGTAGATGCTATACAGTGTGGCTGTGTTCTGATCTAGCACTCTGGCTACACGCAGGACACTGCACTGCCATCCAGCGAGGCCTGGACAGGCTGGAGAGCTGGGCAGGGAGAGACCAGATGAGGGTCAACAAAAGCAAGTGCAGAGTCTGGCACCTGGGAAGGAATAACCACTTGAATCAGTACAGGCTGGGGGTGACCTGCTGGAGAAGAGCTCTGTGGAGAAGGACCTGGGGGTCCTGGTGGATGACAGGGTGGCCATGAGCCAGCAGTGTGCCCTGGGGGCTGAGAGAGCCAATGGGATCCTGGGGGGCATCAGGAGGAGTGTGGCCAGCAGGTCACAGGAGGGGATCCTCCCCCTCTACTCTGACTTGGTCAGGCCCCACCTGAAGTATTGTGTCCAGTGCTGGGCTCCCTGGGATAAAAAAGACAGAGACCTCCTTGAGGGAGTCCAGGGAAGGGCTACAAAGATGATGAAGCATCTCCCCTGTGAGGAAAGGCTGGGTGAGCTGGGGCTGTTCAGCCTGGAGAAAAGAAGACTAAGGGGGGACCTTATTAATGTCTATAAATATCTGAAGGATGGGATGCAGGGGGAAATGGCCAGCCCCTTTTCAGTGTCTGTGGGGACAGGACAAGGGACAATGGCTGCAAGTAGGAGCATAGGAAGTTCCACAGCAACATGGGGAAGAACTTTTCCCCAGTGAGGGTGCCAGAGCCCTGGGACAGGCTGCCCAGGGGGTGTGGAGTCTCCATCTCTGGAGAGATTCCAGCCCCATCTGGACGCCGACCTGTGCAATATGAGCTGGGGAGCTGCTTTGGCAGGGGGGTTGGACCCCACGAGCCCTTGATGTCCTTTCCAACCCCTATAATGCTGTGATTCTACCATCCACTTGCAAAATCCAGTAAAGATGACTTGTTACATTTATTCCAATTCTCCAGAATGATGACCCAAATACACACCTATTTCTGCATCTGTTATATAGATATATATAACGTATATATTAAGCCAAGTCATTTCAAATATGGTTTGTGTGTGGTCAACTGCATGCCAAATTTGATACTTGAACTTGTTTGTGTGTGTATATTAAAATACCTCTCCATTTCTATCGCAGTAAGATATGGAGGACTAAGAGTGTGCTGCTCCACAAGGCAAGATGAGCCAGGAGCTGAGGGGGACAGCAAGATGTGTAGGGACAGTGTCCTCACCGAGCGCAGCCAGGTTGCTCAGTACCCTAGCAAGGCAACAGGAGGGGCAGCCGGCAGTCCAGTGATTGCTCTAGGAATCCGTAGTGATGAGTCAGGATCGAGGTCAAGCCAGGAAACCACATCAACAAGGCAGGGTCAACAAGATACTAGGCTGGGTGCAGGCATATGTTCAGTGTAGCTCAGGAAGGAAAAAGGCTGTGAACATCAGCTTAAATGTGGCTCCCAGGAAGAAACTACACATGACAGGACTTTTCACAGATCTTCCTCACACAGGTCTTTTCCCTGCAGTCGATCCAGTGTTACACGGTTGCACCACAACAGAGCTGTCTTGGAACACAGGAAACTAAATCCTGGCAGCGGTGGGGGATAGGAGGTTGCAGGTTCTTTTGGTGTTCTAAGGAATCCTGAGGTAAAGGTTTCTCAGACATAAGCAATCCGTATTCAGCAGCAAAGGTGTTCAGCTGGCATGTGCTAGGGAGAGGGTGACTCCCTCCTCTGTGGCCACTGCAGGTGGTATTCTATAGCAAGAATTACTGAACATTTGCACAAATAATTGTTTAAAAGATAAAACCTGTATCATGTCATCTTGATTTAGTATTATTTCTAATCCAGCTGATTTAGCAGGCTACAATGCACATATAGTTACCATTTGAAGGTCTGGAATGACTGCCAAAAGGTTGGATTTGGTCTTTGAACTTAACAAATGTTGGTACGTAGATCAGGATTTTAGCAGTAAGAACCACTCAGGTTCTGTTATCAGCTATGTAAGTACATTGAGTTTCTTTTAAATTACCTATGATGCTGTTCACTGTTTTAATCTTCTGCTGCATTTAACACACAACAGACACATAAACACATATGCATTGGGGAGCAGCAGTAAGGCTCAAATCACTGCATTTTTGTGTCTCTGGCCTAGTTTTTGGCTTATTCAGTTCTCTGCTGCAGGACTTTGATGGGCCTGCCCCAGGGTTTTACTATGCTTTTCTCTCTCCGCGGAGCACCCAAGAATGTGGCTTTGCTTAATAGCAGAATACTTCTGCTGTTGCCTCATTGCAGCAATATTATTTGATTGACAAAATGCAAAACAGAACTAGAATTAAGCAGAAAAGTTTTTAGTTCTCTGTGTTAAAGTGTTCAAGAACACTGCCAAAGAGAGAAGTTATTTGTCCTTTCTAACTCTAAGCAAAGTAATCCTCAGAAAATGAACATATATTCAGTCTGATTCTCCCTGCTCCTCATGAGAATCCATACGTAGCTAAAGTTTGCCCTCTCTTGGGGCTTTGCTTTACTGAAAACTTTCAGGTGCATGCCCTCATGTACTTTCTTACAGCCTAGCTTTCCCAGGCTTTCCACACAGTAGGAACACCTCTTAGACTGGAAGTAAATATATCTGTGAGGTGTCTTTGCGATGACTGCCTTTTTTTCTCTTCAGAGATCAAATGTCTTCTCTCACAAAAAACTACCAGAAGAGTTTTATGAACCAAGGCAGAGCTGCAGAGCCAGATTCCTAGAATCATATACTCTTCCTTCTCTCTTGCAGAATTGAAAATTTGCTACGGGGTGCTAGAGACCCATCTGAATTCTTGGAATGGCAAAAACAGATGCGTGGAAAAGATTTGGAAGACCAGCTGGCTGAAATAGAGTGTAGGAGGCTTCAAGGGAAACTGAGTCATGAAGAGGCAGTTCTAGCCCATCAGAATGTAATTCAAGAAAATAAGAAGAAAGCTGATCTAATGAGAGAAAAGGTAGTACATAAAGTGTTGCTCAAATTTTGCTTACATTCCATCAGTGCAAACATGTACCACAGATGATACCTACTTTAAGAAGGTGTAAAAGTTTTGTACAGTGTCTTTACTCACTGGGGTCTGCAAACAATGGGAAAAGAGTGCTGTAACTTCCAGACATAGCAATTCTTATACACTAAAGTAGTTTTTACAATAGTTTGATTTGATTGATAACATGAAGTAAATTGAATAAAATAGAAGGTTAAGGCAATCTCCTCTATGTTTATGTCACTGTGAATGTCCTTTATTGGCAGCTGCTGAGATACTAAGCACCATTTGCAACAAAATCACCAATATATGACCAATGTCATTATCTTGTTAAAATGAGAGCCACATATATGAAAGAATTTGTTTTCATAAAGTGATATAATTCCATTTACTTCATATTATATGACATGCCTAGATCTCTTCTAGGGTAAAATTCAGGCAGAGAACCCTCTTTGGATGCCTATATATGGAAAACTGAATATGCCAAGAAGTATTTTCACAGTTTCTGATCTGGCAAATCAGTTTCCCAATAACATTGTTAGCTCTTTTCATTTTTTTCCCAAACTCACATGACATTTTTCCAGTTATTTTCCTGTAAAATAAACAAGTGATCAAGAAATAGCCAATACTATAGGTTTTAACTTTTCTATAGTCACCATTACAGGCTTTTCTCCTCTATTACCCCAGTTTGCTGCTGTGCCCCATAGGCCAGTCAGAACTTTTCTCTTGGCCACCTCTCTGTGACCTCTGCAGTGTCTCAGCAACTTAAGATGCAACCACAAATGTATACTTTTTTCATAAAGGCCATACTGCAAAAGGCAAACTTGCTAGATGAGTGATTTCTCTGTCCTTTAAAAAAAAAACAACACCACTTTCATCCTTTTTTGACATTGAGTCTTCACATCTGTTTAGACAGGCTGTAGGGAGACCTTAAAGTTAACTCTTTATGTACAACTGAGCACAGTGTGATCACTCACACTCATTCCAAAATCACTGCAATTATATTCACCTCAATTTCAGAGCATAACTGTTCTATTTGTTAACAGAAATGTCCCAATATATATAGATTTGCAGATGTGCAAGTCAGACTTGCTCTAACCTAACCAATTCCAGGAAGCTCCCTTTGTTTGCCAACAGATGTCATCAGGGCACTTCATCCATATGGAGACCTCCAGAAGTACTAAACACCAGTTCTCCATTCACCAGCAGCTGTCATGTTGACTCCCCTCCTTCTTTTAAAATTCTAGTGTTCCACCTAAAACAGAAAGTGCAGTAAGGAATCTAGTCTGGGGAAACCCTCTTCATTTCCTCCAACAAAGAAAGAAAGGTGATAGCCAAAATTGGACTTTCTGTATGCTACAGAGGTATGACTTAAGCCACCCCACCAGCTGTGTGGGAGGAGACTGGCATTTTTCTTAGCATCTCTCAACCACACTGAGATGCCTTTTTTGTCTGCTTTTAGAAACACAAGAGGGAATCCTGGAAAATGGCAGTGCAAATGTTATGGAGGGCTGTTGTGGGTAAATATAAAGAGGGGAGCTTACATCTGGGTCTCTCTGTTGTCCCCAGCCAACATCCTTTGCTACTTTTGTGGATAATGTAATACTTTGAATCCATTTGTCCATGTACTGTTTGAATGATTTGAGGCATTCAGACCACCAGTTATCAGGAATTTTATTCACCTGTTTGTTTGGGATTTAGAAAGCAGAGCTGATGCACCAGTATGCAGAGAAACGTCTACAGGAACAGAAAGAAATGAGAGAGCTGGTGGAACAGGTGGTGGAAGGACACAAGAATGCACATCAAGCAAAAATAAAGCTCCAGAAATACAAACAGCAGATAGGTATTTACATATTGCCAGAAAAATAAGAGATGATGCCAAATGTCCACAAATTGTCTTTATTTTAGTGGGCCAATTACAATTTTTACAGAAAGGAAAGAGGAGTTGAGTGAAAGGCCTAGGCTGTACATTCCCAGGTGTGCATGAGTATGAATTCCAGCAATAAGTAGGTAATAAGTAGATCAGAAATGCTAAGCTACTGCAAGTGGGAACTACTCTTTGTTTAAAAGAGAGGAATACAGTGCTAATGTTCTGCAACTAGCTTCCCTTGCATCCCTTACAGCTAAAAGTAGCATGTGTGAATGACTGTACTTTTTGTCAAACCAAGTTAGGACGCTCAGATTCCTGTGATTCATATCATTAAGAGAGGATTTGCCTAGCAACCAGTGTGAAAGAATCATGGCTCAAGGTTATTGTCTTCTCCAGAGAAGACAACCCTAGCTAAGGAAAGAAATGCAATCTCCTAGAGGAACACAAGGGAGAAGGATGCAACACCTCCAAGACAGACCAGTCATTACAATGAAGGGAAATACTGTTACTCTTCAGTTATTCTTAAAGGAAATTCTTCGGTGACCTAATGAAGTCTGGGGGGAAGACAGTTCTGGCTATACATATGCTAATGCAACACCAAGTTAACATCTACTGTAGGAACAGGTGACCTCTTGTGTGTAATTTGGTGAGCAGACTTTTCTCTGCTTGTGAATCTCCATAGTTGTATCAGTAAAGGTTGAGGTGGGTAGAGGGTGTTACCCACTCTGAGCTAGCCTACCAAAGCCTACCAGCCTTTGTAATTAAATGATTTGTCATATATATAGCTTAAAAAAAACTATGAATGCCATTGCATAGTATCTTTTTATTAAATAATGAAACAGTATGCACTAATTAGAACAGAAATGACAAAGAAGTAATTCAAAGTGCCTGCTTTACTGTATGTGTACAGTATGTTTATGTGTTGAATAGAATGAGAGATAGTGGAGGTGGGAAGTACTCATTTATTTCTCTAATCTTTCCTCCCACTAATGCCAGACTGTTCCCTCAAGTACCTTTAGATCAGTATTATTATCATTATTCATAAATGCATATGAATTTTCCTCCAGACAGACTACTTGTTAAAATATGCAACCCTCTAACAGAGACTGGTGCTTTTTTTCTCAGTTCAGGAAGTTTGTGAAGAAAATCGAGAACTCCTTCGGCAAGCTTTAGAGGAAGAGGAGGAAAAGCTTAGGAAGAGATGTGAACTAATTCAGCAGATACGAGCTATTGAGTCTTTACCAAGCCTCAGACACAAGTTTGTTGATTTAACTGAGGTAAGCTCAAATGGAGTTGACATAAATGTGTACTGCATGCAGATATGGCACAGCATGAAGTACAAAGTGACCCCATGGCACAGAGGTTAGATCTGAACTGGAATTCTCACAAAGTTTATGAAATGAAAATTTTACCCAGAAGAATATCCTGATGGCCCCCTAGAACTTGCCTTGAATTCCCCCAGTAGGATCTGGATTTCTCAATATCTTTCAAAAAGAGACCGACAAGCGATGGCAGCTGCTCTATCCATCCTCACAAATTCATGGAGTTGTCAGTCCTGGGCAAGAGCTAAAGGAACACAAACGTTGGACTGATGGATAGTTGTTCATGTTGCAGCAGTGATTGACATGGTAATTGGCAAAATTAATTTCCTGTGCATTCAAAACTGTCAGCATTCAGGTATATAGAACTGATTGTCAAGAGAACCCAAAACCTGCTGAGCTGTTACACATGCACTGTGCAGATCACTTGGCGGGGTGGGGCAGAGGGAGGGTTAAGTCAACTAAATGTATCCCAAACTTCTTGGACTTATTACTGATGCACACCAATTTATATGCCCAAGACTCTCCATTACAAGGACTGTAAT
>VZTU01001821.1:0-10184 GCA_013400835.1 Zapornia atra | reverse complement strand
TTACACCAAACTGCAACATGGGGTTTTGGTATTGTTGGGATGGGTTTTTTCCCATCCTAATTTTATGGTCCTGATTTCTTGTTTTGGAGGTCAGAGGACCATAACTGTCCATAATGCTTATGATGTTACCAAACCATGGGTAGGTCCTATCGTTTAATCGAGTTTTCTCTTTCATTCTCTTTTCCTATTCTACCAATTCCTGATGTTTGATTTTCTTTTTAACCTTTGCTGAGCATGGTTCTCCATACTCTAAGTTCAATGCCTTGTTCTTAGTGATGGTTATCTCAGAGCCCATCATATTATATATGAGGGTAGGACAATCTTCCTCATATGTAACACATTACACATAAATACACCTAAATTCTTACAGGTAGTTTATATAGAAATAGTTTAGTCCAGAAATAAGAGCCAGAAATAGTAACACAACCAGTGTCACATGGAATAGAAACCAGATTCCTAATACCCACTCCACTAAATAATTAATCTTTTTATATTACTTATTGATTGGAAATAAGAATCATGTCTCACACTTCCTAATTTAATGCTATCACTAGGCTGTAGGCTCTCTCCCTTGTTTTAAACATGCTTTCTCTCTTGTAGACCTCCATAAATATTTAATTGTTCAAGTCAGTGGGGGACATCTTCAGACAGGAAGGACTAACAGCATATTATTCCATGGTATTTTACTGACTGATGACTAAAATCAGAAGGGAGGGAGGAAGAGAGGAAGGGAGGAAGGGAGGAAGGGAGGAAGGGAGGAAGGGAGGAAGAAAAAGAGGAATGGGGAACAGAAGGAGAAGGGATGGTGGAAGGAAAAGAGAGGGAAAGAGGGAGAATGAGGAAGGGAAGAAGTTAAATTTGTTAGACAAAAGAGGGAACTGAATTCAAGCCTATAGCTCATATTAATCCATGTACTACTAAGTTATTTGATGAATTTTGGAGCTTCTGCTATCTTTTGAAATAAGGTTGACCTCACCTCAGAAGAAAAGCAGAAATGCTTGATTCCCACGAAGGGTTCAGGACTGAACTAAGAAAAATAAGTGATCAGTATGTCTGACAGACTAATTCCTGGATATGAGATGAGTTGAAGCTATGTCTTTCTCATCCTGATTTTCTCTTGGTATTTTACAGTTCCTTGGTCAATACTCTAGCTTTCACACAGCATATTATTACTAAACCTGACTCGCATGTTCTGCCAGGTCCAAGGGATTTTGGTTGTGGTTTCCATGCAGGAGCAAAGCCATCAAGTTAGGACCTGCCAGGTGTGTCATTATGAGACCCAAGTTCGGTCCCCTTGTCACTGTAGTCTCTGAGACTAACTGAAAAACAAATGGATTTAGAGTCAACAGTTTGAAGACTTAATTTTAAAGTTTTTAGACTACTTTTAAAGAGAAACAAACTGGCTATTTTTAAAAAGATCTTAGAGTAATTTTAAATTACACTTCAATTCCCAAATGAAGTAGATACTGAAGCACGTTAAGAATTCTAATGTCAATTCGGTCAACTTCCCACATCTAAGCTTAGTATGGAAATACTTTCATTGATGTTCCATTTCTATCAGGATTTATACTTTTTGGCAGCATAGATTGTTTTATACTGTATATATACAATACCTAGTGTAGTGGGGGCCGAAACACATTTACAGGCTATAGTACCTTTGGCTAGACAGTGCCCACCTCTTTCATTTACATCTGATCCTTAGTCACCACTATCTACTTTTAAGACTTCTTCCTCCCTCATGGAGAGAAAAATGCTTTCAAAGTGGTGGTATTCATAGACACCACTGTTGGCATAATCAGTTAACATATTTGCTTCCCTAAATGTGAAGAAGAAACCTGAACAAAGTCAGCAGGAACTTAAGGTGCTTTGAAAATTGAGGCCAAAGGGATTTGTATTTTCATTTCCCATTAAAATAAAAAGGAAACAGCCAAATAGCCTGTGCAAACTGCATCTTAAGATTTATGACAATGTCTACAAAGCTTAAAAAGGAAGTTCTTTCTCCAGCAAAAATATATATCATTGATCTCCATATTTAGCCATATTTTCATTGTTCGACAAAGAAAAAAATACTGGTGAGCCTACTGATCTTATTTTTTAGTATTCCTGGCAAATATAGGAGTGTTTTCAAACACTCAAACTACTCTTGCTCAGCTATGCACCAGGCATTCTCTGCTAAGCTGTAATGCAAGCTTTTCTTGGATATGTAAAATAGTTTATCATTATTAACAGTTACACGCAGCCAAGTTTAGTTAAAGCAATATGGCTGGATTTAAAGGCACGAACCCTCCAAAGACCTAAAAATTATCAATTCTTTAGGGGTTTCTGGAACTTTTAAGAATATTTCTGCAGTACAGAAATCTGATGTGGATTATAAAAAGAAAACAGTGCCCTAATAGCTTACAGAATTATTTTACATCACAAAATTGTACAATTCAATGTGTACACTACATAACACAGGACCAAAATCTGACCTTCTATGTGTCCCCATTGATTTTAACATTATTTAAATTTTGAAAACAGAAAGAAAGCTATTACAAATTTTTTAGGTTGTAACATACTTTACTGTAATGACATGTATTGTGTTAGCATATTCTGTGCAACACATGAGACTTTTCACATGGGCCAAGTTTACCTCTGGCTCCAAAGGTGAAGAGGCCTCCTGGCAGTGAACCAGGGGAATTCTACTCAATGAGGGATTACTACATTTCAGCACCCCCACCAAATTAAGGTGACTGTATTTTAGTGCAGCATTTGAGTGTATGGAATCTGAGGATCCAGAATTTAATATCTAATCTTTAACACTCACAAAGCATTGATCAGGCCTTAGAGCCTAATTGTTTAGTGGACAAAAATTGTTGGGTTTAGTTTGATCAGCTATTTGCCTGTGCCGCGGTTTATTGCTTTCAGCTTTCTGGATCATAACAATGTCATTATGCTATGATGTCCAGATTTCCTCCATATGCATGAGGATTTAAAATGTTTTATGGTTGTTTTGTAGGGTTTTTTTGGTAAATGAAAGTCTGGAGTACCTCTGCTATGAAGACAGGCTGAGAGAGAGTAGGGGTTGTTCAGCCCGGAGAAGCGAAGGCTCCAGGGAGACTTAAGAGCAGCCTTCCAGTACCTAAAGGGGCTACTGGAAAGCTGGAGAGAAGCTGTTTGCAGGGGCTGCAGGGACAAAACAAGGGGTGATGGCTTTAAACTGAAGGAGGGGAGATTTAGATTAGATATTGGGAAGAAATTCTTCCCTGTAAGGGTGATGAGGCCCTGGCACAGGCTGCCTAGAGAAGCTGTGGCTGCCCCCTCCCTGGCAGTGTTTCAGGCCAGATTGGATGGGGCTTTTTTGAGCAGCCTTGCCTAGTGGAGGGTGTCCCTGCCTATGACAGAGGGGTTGAAACAAGATGGGTGTTGAGGTCCCTTCCAACCCAAACCATTCTAGGATTCTATCATTCAGTGAACATTTGTGATTCTCACTGACCTGTCTAAATTAAGAGGTTAGTTTTTGAGCAGAACTGTTAAGCATGGGTACATCTTTGCTAAAATGCTGACAGTTCAATTAAAGAGTTCCTCAGTGGTGTCCAACAATTTCTCAAGGAAGTTGTGCTCAGGCCATATTGGTTACATACATTAGGGTTCTACCTCTTCTTAGCTACCCTGAGAACAGAAACAAATCTCATCCAGCTTAGTTACTCACAAAACTGATTCTAAAGTCTGGGATATATTATCATGTCTTTGCCACTAGAATGGTTATCTGGTATACCATAATCTGTAGAAATGCTAGGATTTGTAAAATGCTTTTACAAAGGAAAAGTTCACTATTTGCAAAGAATTATACACAAATGCTGCAGGACTATGGCTTTGCATATGCAGAGAAGCAGAAACAATACAGAGAAATTCATGCTTTCCTTTGAAGATGCTTTCCATGGAGCCTTTCTATAAAGTCAGGCAAAGGTTTTTCAGTTTGCTTCCAATAGCAGAGTCTGACATTAAGGAGAAGGGAACTTTTGGCAAGGAGAAATAAACTAAATAAAAATGAAACTGTTGTTTTGAAAATACTTGGAATATTTTGCAAAGCAATGGACTTCTTTGCCAAAAGCTGAAACTCTGATTTCATTGAAATATCATTTAGTTGAAAAATTAAAAGAGGTGTCAAGAATAAAGCATCCTGTTTTGGCACTTCTGAAGTGGGAATTCTGTAGTTTTCCTTACACACAGAGTAGAAGCAAAATAGAACAATGTTTCAAAACATCTTATTATTTTCCCAAAATTTTCATTTTAGAAATTTCAAAATGTAGATTTTTTTCCCTAAGTGGAATAGAAATAACTACTGAACTCTTAATTTTTCCACAGGTTATTTTTTCTGGCTTCTGTGTAGCAATCAAAGTGTTCTACCATTTCAGAAAAGAACAACCATCTTTGGTCTATATCCTCATTGGACTGGTGTGCTGAGAAGCTATTAAAAACTGTATTATTGACCTGCAATTTCCACTCTACTGTGAGAATGAAAAAAATCAGTATCACACGAACTTTAGATTTCCAGAAGAGTTTTGATAATACTTTAAAAAACGCTGTCACATAAGCTAGCCATAAGATATATGTTACGTTACATTAGATGACTGTCATCTTGTTTGGCAATCCCAAGCTCAGAGGATAAAAACAAGCAAACAAAGCCCAACCAATAATTCCTTGAGATATACTAAAGTATCAAGACAGAGTCAGCAACCCCAGGAAAATCTTTGTATAGCCTCATGATAGCCTTGTAGTTAGTTTTTGTACTTTGTCTGCTTACTCACATAATTAAAGGCAGGTAGCATAAGGTCATGAAAAGAAATATTTTTCTTCAATGTGTAAAGAAAATACTGAATATATATACATTCATTAAACCAGCTGCTTTGACCACACCTATGAGTTCATGCTACTTACTACAAATGAAAAACCTACGTAAGGAGAATAAAGACATGTAGATTTGTACACACTGGTCATACAGTTAATAAAAAAGATTTGTGGTTCAACATAATTGCCACACATTTGGGTTTTTTTAAAATTAGATTATTCTACAAACATATTCTACAAATGTATAAATAATTTTAGGTTTTCCAACACATCACTTTCTAGGTAATCTATAGCATAAAAAGGCTTTTTTGTTGACAATTTAATAGTAGGCTTTTTTCCAATAGGCAGACAGATTTTGGCAATATTTACTTATCCCGTGTTTCCTTCTTCTATGGGGGCGGAGTAGGTACAATGTACTAGGGTCTTAGCATTTGTGCTTCTAATTAAATTCATAGATGCTGGCAAGCTTTAGTGATTTGTTACAATGCTCTTTGCTCTGCTTGGTTTCACAGTAGCTGTGAAACTAGTCTCCAAAGCCTGTGCACACCGCAGATATTTATGTATATAAAGGGTTGGAAGCAAGAGAAAGCTTTCAAAGAGCGGGCTGGATGTTCACATCTGGAGCTCTAAATGAGGAGCTTCAGCCTCACTCTGCCCCACAGGGGACATACACACCAGTGCAGTAAGGTTTGCTATACATCTTGTTAAGCCAGCATTAGATTGAAAAATGCCAGTTTTCATTCACACGCCACCATCTCCTGAGCCCTCAAGCTTGTCCTCAGGTCTCATAAAATACTTGCTTCCACCTGTTTCCACTAGTATCCCCTAGAGTTTACCATGAATTTAATTGCCTGCCAGTTTTTATGTCTGCTTAAACTACAAGACCTTTAAATAATTTATGTCCTAATTACTGTTCATCATTTTTAAACTAGAAGGCTCAATTCTATTCACACAAAAGAAAATTCATAGGATTCATTCTGAGGAAATACTTTCAAGGAGCCATATAAAAATAGCAAGTTCGATCATGGTTTTGAAAAATGAACTTAAACTTACTCTAATAAAATGTCATAAAAATATTAATCATTCCCTCCTGCTATGGATCATGGTCATTTTAGCACAGCTTCTATTAAATAAGTTCATAGTTCATGTGAAATGCAATGCCTCAGATTTCTGGGAGAGCTTATTTATTGATCATCTTATTCAGGGCTACCATTCTGGTTGCAATTTATATTCCTTTCTCCCAAGCAGCAGGATTAAGCCCAGCTGATGTTTCAATCAATCTCAACTAACACAACCTCAGGCTATCAAATTCATCTGCGGTAATTCGGAGCAGAAGACTGCAATGCCTATGGGCTACAGTTGAGAATTCAACTTCTCTTTTTTTGACTGGGAGAGTGATTATTTTATTTTTAGGACTACAGTATTTTTAGGTACAAGCAAGTTTTGTTTAAATTTGCTCTATGATTTGTGGCAGGACATCTTAGGGAGAGAAGAAATCATTCTAATGGAGTGTTATAAGTTTTTTGAGTTCAACAAGTTAATATAAGACACATGTCTGAAATTATTTTGCTGTTAGCATTTTGTCTGAGAAATATACACAAAGGAAAAACAGAAGATAAAATTATAAGACAAGGGTAGACAAAAGGCTTTTGAAGTTTTACTTTTGCTACCAGGAATAGCTGTAACTCTTTTACAGGTTTATGGTATTTCTGTTAAGCATATCCTTGGCAATACTTTAAAAACCTGATTGTATATCCATGCATGATTGCTTCTTTGCTTTTGCCCGACTGGGCCTATTTAACAGAGTAGGGGCTAAAAGTTCCAATGTTCTATGCATCCAGAAGCTCCAAAAATTAATTCCTCGTGAGTTTGAAATATACAGGATTTTGTAGACAAAAATAGGAGTTATATGAGACATTGGTTATTAAAATGTTTACTTAAGAAAATAAAACTGTTAGATGCAGAAACTGTAGAAAACGAGACACTGTAGAAAACGAGAACAAAAATAACGTGAATGTATAATGTTATTTAAATGAGTAGTGCAAATTTATGAGTAAACTTGTCAATGTACAGATGCCCAACCTCCGGCTGTGGGCTGGCTCTGACTCACCAATGTAATTTAATGCCTGATCTCCAATGCCCTATTGCCAGGAAGCCCTTCAGGCACAACCTATAATACAACCTATCTGGCCTTCAGGGTCCTGAAGTACCACATCCTTGCCCATGATAAGTGCTTATAGCATTGTTGAATGAGAATGTTTTTGTACTTGTATTCATGAAAACAATGTTGTTCTTGCTACTGCACCCCTGGTGTACATGCATTGCATGTTGATGCCCATCTGCACTTGGTCACTTAACAGGTACCCTTGCAGTCATGTAACTGGGGACAGGAGAATACATGGGTCTGCATTTTTTTTACAAGAGTTATCTGTCCTTACTCAGAAGATTGGGTACAACTGGAACAGTTGGGAAAAAAGACAAAAATCTTCAGGTGAATCCGGTCAGTTGTGATCATAAGTTATATAGAAGATAAAAAGTTTTCCATCTAATTTTCTGTACACCTTTTGGAGTAAAGATGCTACACAAAAAACAAACCCAAAGCCCAGTACATTCACTAACTGCATATTTCGATTACAGAAGCCATATCTCAGTTGCTCACACATATCTTGACTTACTTGAATACCTCTTGAATATCTGAGCTTTGCCAAGCCTAGGCTCAGGAAATGTGGTTGAATTTTTCATCTAAAACTTCAAAAAGGTGGCCAAGATTTCTGAGCCCATTTTCTCCCCCAGCTTTCTGCAAAGGCCTAGCAGATATTCTGCTTTTTCCCTTCAGGAGAGGCAACATATGGAAATAATATGGGGCAGATCTCACTCCAAGCCACTTTTAGGCTCTGAAACCTGATTGTTCAGGCTGGAAAAATATTTCTCGACACAACTTTTCTCATCTGCTATGTTCTTGTTAAAGTAGTCACTTGTTTTCAGCCCAGCTAGAATAAACATAGGGACTCACATATTCTTTGGCCTCACAAATCAATGTCTCCCCATATTCCCAGCCAAGGCATATCACTCCTCTACGGATGTCTGTCAAGAAACCAGCATACAGCCACCGTTGGTGGCTTGGTATAAGGCAAATTCTCAGCACTGGGTGACACTGAAGGCTTTTAAAGGAAGCTTAATACTTTACACTTGTTTCCCCAGAAATATATGTGCACCAATGGCAGAATTCCAATATCACAATCCCGTTCTTGGAAGTATCCCGCCTGTGGAAGAATATTTTGCATGATTTCAAGCACATAGGGGGATAACTGAGGAACTCTTTAGGGCTGAATAATTTTATATACTCAGGTCAGGTATACTCTTCTGATCTTTTATAATTAAAATTAAAAGGAAGGATTTTTTACTGTCAAATTGCATCAAAGAAGACTTTTCACCATATCTCTGGCTTACAATCAGATAGTCGTATTCAATACTGAAAGCACTGGTGAGAATTCATAAAAGGAAACTGAGTATATGCAATCTGTTTAGCAATGCTAATACTGCTTTGCCAAACATTTCATCCCAGTAATTTTTGTACCAATAAGGGAAGTTCAGAGGATGTTGCTGTAATAAATTATTTTTTTCTGAGAGGGATTAGAGTCTCTGATGGTGCCCCATGTGTTGTAATAACCCTGGGCTACAAAGGTTTAATCATACCATGGTATCCTTTGTTGATTTATTGCTTGGCTAATGGTCTTTAGAGGCGAGACTTGCTAATAATTTTAATTCGCTCTACATACAGTTCAACACAGATAACATTATGTGTACCATCCCACTGTGATCTTCTAACAGGCCAAAAGACTGACCAAGCAGCAGGCCTCATTCACAAGGAATTAATATCTAAAGGGAAGGATAATCTTCAGTCAGAAGGACACCCATTACGATACATCACTTGTGTCTCTTTTAAAGAGACAGAGACTTCTAAAATTATTTAGTAGTTTTTTAAAGGACATAAGATCACATATCATTTCCCACATAGCAACAATGACAACAACAATCTCACTAACTAGTTAAAAAGGCAGAGTTCTATGTTGATTATAACTTTAAAAAGATGCAGGATATGATGGGAAAAAATCAGTTAGTTACTTTGTGGTGCACACCAAATGGGTTTTTTTCAACAGAACTCTTTTTGGAACATGAGCTGCAGATACCTGTGAATATATCAAAACCCCACAAACCAGGTATGTGCTTAATGCTTACACTATAAGTACTGCTGTACCTTGAAAAAAACAATTTGTGCAATACATGCAAGATACAGAAGGTTTTCAATTTTCCTTAGGTGAATTGTGTTTATTAGCTGACTGAAAGAGCTTGACACATTTTATAGGTGCTAATTTGTCATTCAGCTTTGTAGGAAGACCTCAATTTCAGTTTTTAATACCAGAATAAAGAATACTGAAAATAAGCACATATGAATTCTCATTAAAGATAGAAAATTGTTGATACCATTGGTCTGCTTCTGCTTGGAAATTTCCTTCCTTTAAAATCCACTTTCTTTGATGACAGACTCATTGTCTGTCTAATGAGTCCACTAACAAGTAAGCAATTTGTGCATTTGCTGATTTGGTGTAGATGATTGCCTTGAAGGAACAGGGCTTAAAAGGGTTATTATTAGTTCATCACTGTTTTATACTTTCTTCCTGTTTAAACTATTTTTTTTTTCATTATATCTTTGTGGGACTCTAATGTAAAGTGTTTGGAAAGGTAAAGGAACAGAATCCATAACTAGGATCCATAGCTAGTGGGAATAGAATCATAGCATCATTTAAATTGGAGAAGACCTTTAAGATCATCAAGTCCAATTATAAACCTAACACTGCCAAGTCTACCACTAAACTGTGTCCCTAAGCACTATGTCTACATGTCTTTTGAATACCTCCAGGGATGGTGACACCACCACTTCCCTGGGCAGCCTGTTCCAGTACTTGATAACCCATTTGGTGAATAATTTTTTCCTATTATTCCATCTATCCCTTGGTGCAACTTGAGGTAATTTCCTCTAGCCTTATCTTTGGGAAAAGAGACCAACACCCACTTCATTTTTCCATGATCTATCAGCAATCCTGGCAGACTGGGGAAGTTCCACTCAATTGGAGGCTGGCAGATCCGGGGAACTACAGGCCTGTCAGTCTGACCTCAGACCCAGGGAAGAACATGGAGAGGGTCATCTTGGGAGCTATCATGCAGCACATGTGTGATGGCCTAGGGATCAGGCCTAGCCAACATGGGTTTACAAAAGATAGATCCAGTCAAACTAACCTGATCACCTTCTATGACAAGGTGATGAGGGGAAGACTAGTGTGAGTGACACTGTT
>VZTU01001816.1:2780-18508 GCA_013400835.1 Zapornia atra | reverse complement strand
CTATGATTCTATGAAATCTTGAGTAAAGGCGTTGGAGGGGAAAAGTTAAAGATACAGTATTAGAACCTGAGTTTTAGCCAGTGCCTGTTCGTAGTTCTCCAGGTAAATGTCAAGCAGCAGAGGTTTTGTGATTGCAAGGTTATAGGGAGTGGGCTGCTCAGTGCTTGGCTACGTGTACCTGAGGTGAAGAAAGCAGTAATGCTTCATGCACATGTTCATTTCCTGCTGTCCCCTGGAGATGTTCTGGACATGTTCTGAGTGTCCTCTGCGTTTTAGCTGAGACACATCAGAACTGTGTATTCTTCATGGCTGCTTTGGTAGAATCCAGAATACATCCAACATGTAGGGGGGGTGACAAAGCAAGGGAGACAGAGGCATGTGGAGGTGGAAGGCCATTGCATGGTGTGAACGAACTGTTAACCAGAGAGTGGGTTGACTTACAGCAGCTTTCCTTCTTTCCTGCAACAGGGAAGAGAAGAACCAGTCCATCATCGTGAGTGGGGAGTCGGGTGCTGGGAAGACAGTCTCTGCCAAGTACGCCATGCGCTTCTTCGCTACCGTCAGCGGCTCCGCCAGCGAGACCAATATTGAAGCCAAAGTCCTGGCCTCAAACCCCATTATGGAGGTAAAAGCTGCATCCTTTCCCTTGGCCTGCTTGCAGGGGTCTGTGTGTCACTCCAGAAGTCACTAAAGCAGTGAAAGCCACCGGGAGCTTGTGAGCCAGACGTGATTTGCAGCCTCACAGCAGCCCGGAGCTGGTCTGAAAGTACAGAAATATGCTGGTAACGTCTGTTTGATGGTCCCAGCAAGGGACAGCACCCCCAGCATGGCTCCAGGAACTGGACTGTGACAGGACTCTGGAGCAGAGAGCTTGGTGGGGGGTGCTGCTGGCACCTTCAGTATTTTACCATCTTCGTCTTCTTCCTCTCCTTGCCACCACATAGTACCTCTTGTTCTTTCATTGTCCAGGACTGAAATAGAAGAGAAAGGGGTTACTTAATCTATTTGAGGTATTTCAGTGCAGTTAAAGTCCCATTATAGGGAAATCCCTGCTCTAACAGAAAACAAGTTATTTCCTTTTACAAATATAAAAGAAAGGGACAGCTGCACCATTTCATTGCACCACAAGCAGATGCTGAAAGTAAACGTCTGGGTGCCTAAATCCCTTTTTCCAACAGATTTTGGAGTCCAAGCAGGCTCATTTGCAAACTATCCAAGTCAATTCTCTGAAGACAAGAGCAGTAGCTGGCACATGATGTGTGACCTGCCACAGCGTGGGGCCCGCTCTGGTTTACTCCTTTCCTCACCCCTCTCCTGTAGCACTGTGAAATGTAGCTGCAATACCTGGGAACACTTAAAAGGATCCAGGGAAAAATTCATAGTGCATTCTGTCCTTCTATATGACCCCATAATTTTGTTGCTCTAATTTCCTTGTCTCTGTTCAGTTGTGGATGTAATTTGTAAGTGCTGCAGCCAGAGAACTTGTCTGTCTTTATCAGATAAGAGCTGAGAACTTTGCCCCCACTCAAACCCCCCTCCCCAAAACATAAAAGAGAGCTCCCTGGCTTGCAGAAAAAACATAGTTAAAGAGTGGAGTTGGAGTAGTAGCGTGTGTGTGCCTTGAAATAGCCTTTAGCAATGAGGCATGCTGTGTTTGATGCACAGGATATACATCCCTGAGGCTGGTGTCTCTACTTCATAGATGAGGAATGGAAGATACAGTGATGATGGTCTATCTGGGTGGTAAAATGTCTAACTGTAGTGTTTGCTGTAGTGGTTTCTGAACCTCTTGTTTCCCTTGAACCCTCTTGTTTCCCTTTCTTGAACCTTGAGGGGTGTATGTTGGGATGGAGAGTTTGTGCCCTGCCCTGCTGCTTTTCCCTGTGGTCTGGGATGCGTTCTGGAAGGTTGGAGGTGGAAAGTGGGGGCTGTGGGTCTGGGAGATCCATTAGGTTGCAGAGGAGTGGGGGAGGTGGTAGATGGATGGGGCAGAGAGCAGGCAGGGTTTCCTAGAGTTGTCTGCAAAGGAAAGGCAGCCAGTCTTTGAGAGGTGCACAAGGACTCTTTGCTGGGTGTGCTTGTTCCTCCCATCAGCTCTCCTGTGCTTGTTGAGTCCCTGGGAAGTAAGGACACCAGCCTCAGGGACAGGGAAGGGCAGTAGAAAATAAGGCTGGGGTAGCTGTGAAGGGGTCTTTCTTTGGCCCTCTAGCATCACCACAAGTTGCTCCCTTGGCTGCTTGGTGGGTCCCCATGTTTGCAGTGCTGCACCCCTGATGTTTGCACGTGGGCTCTCCTCTCCCTTCTGCCACAGGATGTGGCAGCATTGCCCTCCTGGGAGGTGACAGGTAGGCACCAGAGAGGCATGGAGGGGCTCTGGTCATGTCAGCAAACCCATAGATGTAAGCCTGAATGTCTGGAGATGGGTTGCAGCTGGTTCTGTCCCTCTCACAGGGCTTTGTCCCCTCCAGGAGAGCTGATGTTGACTGTTGGTGAATGAAGGTCAGGGCATCCTATAAGAGAAAGAAGGAGTACTGTGGCTGCTGGGACGTGGGTGATCTGATGACTGAAAATGTGATGTTTTCAGCCTTTTTATGGAAGAAAACCACACAGAAATACAAATGTCTGTACAGTAACAGAGTCCTCCCCAAAGTCACACCGCTGCGCTGCATTCATCAGTTCCTGGCGGTCTGGGAGGAGGTTTTCTTCAAATCCTCCCCCTTCCTGCTTATGTAACACTGGTGACAAATTAAAATGCTTAAAGAAATTTAAACATGAAATTAAAAATTAATGTCTAATTTCTTTTTAATGCAGGCAATTGGAAATGCTAAAACAACAAGGAATGACAACAGCAGCCGCTTCGGGAAGTACATCCAGATTGGCTATGATAAAAGATGCCACATCATTGGTGCCAACATGAGGACATACCTCTTGGAAAAGTCACGAGTTGTATTCCAGGTGAGGAGTTGTGCTGGGTTTTTTTCCTGCTTTTCTGTCTTTTGGGTGATGTACTCCAGGAGTTTAATAGTCTGGGTCTTTTCTTAGGATCAAAAAAGAACACTTTAAAAGTACCTTTCCTGGTGGTCATGGCTCCCAGATGTGTCTTTCAGGCTCAGTCTTCTGTAGTTGTTTTTGGTAATCCCAACCTGGTGACCTCATTCTGGAGGAATGTGTATCTGTGAGACTCAGTCTTTGGCCCCACAGTTGTTCCCTCCAACCCCCTGAGGCTGGAGCCCCAAGGAGGGACTGCCACTCTTGGCCTGGCTGCTGGGCAGGGGTAGGAATCCTTTCCCTGGGCAGCTGCTGGGAGGTTTACAGAACCACATAAAAAGCCAGGAAAAATATATTGCAGGCAAGAACCTTATATTTTGAAGAAAGAAAGGAGGCTGGAGAAGGGCTGAAGGGGCTGAGGTCTCTGCCTTGGCCCATCCCATGGGTTTCTAGTGCAGGGCTCAGGACAAGCTTTCTTGTTTGGTGCTTGGTACCTAGCTCAGAAGCTCCAGAACTTTCATCCTCACACACAAACCACCCCCCAAACCAACCCAACTACAAAAATGCTAAAGCCATAAACATCAGGAAACCCTGAGCGTACGCCACCTCTTCTAATGCTGCTGTGGGTTTGCAAGGCAGTGATCATCAGCTAACTGAGCTGAGGGATGAGGTGTGAATAACATAAAAGTATTTATTTCCTTTGCAAGATAGGCAGAGTACTTTGGTCAGGGTAGGGCTTGGTACCTCCTTTTTCCCAGGTGGCACAAGGTCCCTGTCATCTTAGTGTCACTGAAGAAGTCTTGGTGGTGGGTGTGATCAGGGTGGTCCCAGGCTCAGCAGGCATTGGGCTGTGGGTGGGAGTGCTGCTGTAACCTCTTCTTCCCTCTGTTAATCCAGCATTTTCCTTCTGTAGGCAGAGGATGAGCGCAACTACCACATCTTCTATCAGCTCTGTGCCTCAGCGAGTCTTCCAGAATTCAAGGAGCTTGGGCTAAGTATGTACCTCTACCCCCCTGCTTGCTTGTGGGGGCTGCCTGGGTGTGATGCCAACGGGAAATCCCATCATTATGGGATGAAAAATACAGGTCATCGCTGGGGTTGTCTGTGCCTGTTCAGTGGGAGGTGGAGGTGAGCTTGAAGGGCTGCCTCTCCCCAGAGGTGTGCAGGTTTGCTCGTGCCACCTCTGGGGATTTGGAGGTTGTAGGAAACTTGTGTAAAGATCAGTAGTTTAAACGGAGTGGGGGTTGATCTGGCCAGTGTCCTGCAGCTTTGTCCTTTGAATCCATTATCTTTTTAGATTGACTGCCAGTTGTTAACTCCCCGGATGCATCCCAAGTTGGGTTTTTCCCAGAATTTGCAAAGAAAGCTCCTGCAAGACACCTGAGTTAGAGGGTTTTTCACTTGCAGCAGGGGGTGTGGAGCCATGTTGTGATTAATTTTTAACCTTGAATATTTGCTGTTTCATGAAAAGAGAAGTGAGGCTTAAAGCATGCTTTTAAGTATTTAAAATGGTGAGGAAGGCAGGTTGTGATCCCAACACGGAGCATCTTGCTGCTGCTGAGTCTCGCAGAGGTTTGTGTTGTGGCTCCAAAGGAGTGGTAGATCAAGAGGGAGCTTTCCCATTTCTGGGTAATTCTGGGCTTGTGATAATGAGTTTTTTGGTCACCTTAAGCACGCTGGCCACACGTACTGGGTGCTGGTGCTGAAACAGAGGCGCTCCTGTTCTTGCCCTGGTGTATGTTCCTTATGTCCTAAGTAGCCTGCTTTGGGAGGGGGGTTGGACCCAATGATCTCTCGAGGTCCCTTCCAACCCCTACGATTCTGTTACCTGAAAGCCTCCATGCATTATCCAGCTGTAATCCATACTCATGTCCCAAGACACCCAGATGGGAGGTGAAGGTTTTGCATGATTCACTGTGCACCAGCCAGTGAAACTTGGCTTCGTATGTCAGGACCTGTGGTGGACATGGGGCTCCTTCTGATCTCTGTGAGTTCCAAAATGATGTTCCTCTGAAGGTGGCTTCACCAGATAGCACCAAAGAGCCTGTGTTTGCTCCCATTGCATGCTCACACAACCCTGGAGCATGTATCTTTGAGCATTTTCAAGAGTTTCTGCCGTGGGGTCATGCTCTTCATTTTTGCAAAGGCACCCTGCATGGTGCAGTTGTCCTCTGGCATCTTAAAATGCAGAAATAAATTATTTCAGTGCAGCCTGGGAGATGAGTTGATGTGGTAGAGCTCCAGCTGTGAAACCACCTTTCTCTGCTTGGGATCATGTGAATCAGAGGAAATCTCACCCTTTTTCAATGCGTTTTTTTGTGGTGGCTGGTAATACCGAAGCCTGAGAGTGTTCTGCTCTCCTGGTTAATCATCCAGGGCATCTTTATATGGTTGTGACTGTGGCTCTGGACTTCAGCACCTCATTTCTTATCACAACTTCATGTTGTCAGTGTGTGTCAGTCACCAGCTGTGCTTTTCTGGGGTGCTTGTGCATTGTCAGTATCACAGGACATGCAGGTACCTGTACAGCCTGCTGCTCATGCATTTTGGGTAAGATGCAACCACAGAAAAAGAAGCAATACTCTCAGAAATGAAAGGTGTGTGTCCTTGGGGTTCCCTGCACCATCTCCTTGGGGTTGCAAGAGCTGCTCATGTGCTCGTTGGGGGTGGCTTCAGGGGACAGGGATGTCTCTGCTGTGAGCTGTGCTCATCGGGGCCTGCACGGCAGTTTCCTGTTGGTGCAGATGTGCACCATCCGTTTACTTTCCTTTCTTTGGAGGGATTTTTTCATTACCAACTTTGCATCAGAATTATTAGCCTGTATCTCAAGGTGACTAGTCAAAACTCAAACTTGTTTCCTCATGGTGAGCTGTACCTTACCTTAGCTGTCAACAATTTCTTCCCAAGGCTCGTACAAAGCAAGTGGTATCATGATGTGAAAATCCACCTTGTATTTAATCCCTTTTTTTTTTTTTTAAGAAAGCCTCTTCTCAGTGTCTGTGGGGACAGGACAAGGGGCGATGGCCTCAAGTTGGAGCACAGGGAGTTCCACACCAATCTGGGGAAGACCTTCTTCCCGGTGAGGGTGAGGGAGCCCTGGGCCAGGCTGCCCAGGGGGGTGTGGAGTCTCCTTCTCTGGAGCGCTTCCCGCCCCGTCTGGATGTCACCCTGTGTGCCCTGTCCTAGGGACCCTGCTTTGGCAGGGGGTTGGACCTGATGAGCTCTGGAGGTCCCTTCTAATCCTTATGATTCTGTGATGCTGTGTGATTCTGTACCTTTTTCTGTATCAGAAGCAGGAGCTGTTGCTTCACCTTTGGGTCTTGCACACGCAAAGAACCGTTGTTATTCTTATATCTCACAATGCTGGATAACAAAGAAAGTCTATAAATTTATGTGAATAAACCAGCAGAACAAACTAGTAAGTATTGGCCTTTGAGGCAAAGCAATCCTAAAGTGTTGAATTTTAAGCCAGGAGTTAAATACAGGACTTGAAGCATGGGAGTTGGTGGGCAACACTGTGCCTGTTCAAAGTGTGGCATCTAATGTAACGATGCCTGGACCGTAGGGTGGAGCAGGAATGTGCTTTATGTTTTTCCAGTGAATCAAAGGGTTTCTGTGCTTGTTAAATCATAGAATCATAGAATGGTCTGCGTTGGAAGGGACCCCAAGGATCATAGAGGTCCAACCCCCCTGCCACAGGCAGGGCCACCAACCTCCAGGCCTGGAGCTACACAAGGTTGCCCAGGGCCCCATCCAACCTGGCCTTGAACACTTCCAGGGACGGGGCACCCAGCCCCTCGCTGGGCAGCCTGTTCCAGCACCTCACCACTCCCTCTGTAAAAAACTTCCCCCTAATATCTAATCTAAACCTTCCTTCCTTTAGTTTTAATCCATTTCCCCTTGTCCTGCCATTATCTGCTCTTTTAAAAAGTTGAATCCTCTCCTGCTTATAAGCTCCCTTCAGGGACTGGCAGGCTGCAATGAGGTCCCCCCGCAGCCTTCTCTTCTCCAGGCTGAACCAGCCCAGCTCCCTCAGCCTCTCTTTGTAGGGCAGGTGCTCCAGCCCTCTAATCATCTTCGTGGCTCCTCTGAACCCTCTCCAACAGTTCCACATCTTTCTTGTATTGGGGCCCCAGATCTGGCCACAGGACTCCAGATGGGGCCTCAGGAGGGCAGAGTAGAGAGGGACAATCCCCTCCCTGTCCCCATCTTCTAATGGACCCCAGGATCCCATTGGCCTTGCGAGCTGCAAGAGCCACTGCTGGCTCATGTTAAGTTTCTCATCCACCACAATCCCCAAGTCCTTCTCAGCAGGGCTATTCCATTGCATGCATACTGAAGTATAAATATTGGAGTGGTTATAGCAGAGACAGCTTGAGGCAGGAGCAGATCCTGATGCGGGTGGTTGGAATTGGAGCCAAACATCCTGGTCCCATCAACCACCTCCAGCCCTGGGTGCATCTTGCAGGGCAACCTGCAGCAGCAGCAAGCTCTTAATGCCACGTGCTTCCATCATGGGCTGGGTGACCTCCCGTTGTGCTGGGGGGACCAGGATGCTCATCTCCTGATGCTGACCCCAATCAGCATTTCCTGCCCCTTGTTCCCTACAATAAGCAGCGAGCAGGGTTACTCCGACCTCCAGATCCCAGGGCTTGGTATGCCAAGAAAGAATTAAAGTGTTTTTTCTTACAGCCTGAAAGTACAGCTAATGCAAAAGCCTGCGGGAGGGCTGGGGAGGGCTGGGGACCTTCTGGTGGCAATGTGAGTCAAAAAAAGTGCAGATCACAGTGATTTTAAAGGTTACCAGCAGGCTGATATGGAACACACAGTAGGCAGTTTTTCTCATTATTTTCAGGATACTGGGGAAATATGTTTGTGTTAACGATCTTCCTTACATTTTCTTTGCGAGTCCCCTGTGCCCATTTCAGAACGAGCTGAGCCAATTCTGGGTGGGGTAGAGAGGCTGTCCACCTCCTGGGTGCCTGCTTCTGCACTGCCAGGTCCCAGCACACAACCCCAATGGTTTTGGCCTGAAATAAGACCTCTTTTTACGGAAGGGTGATTGCATGTGCAGCTTTTTCAGGTTGGATATAATTCCTGCGATCTCTCCTTCTGCCTGCATTTGAAATGCCCCTCAGTCTCCATTGGATTTAGCTTGACATCATCCTGGAAGAACTTTGCTAAGGGGTGGGAACGATTGTCTGCTCCCTTTGCTCCCTGGGTTTAAGGCATTGTGAGGGAAAGGGGTTAATCACAGAACTGTAAGGGTTGGAAGGGACCTCCAGAGATCATCGGGTCCAACCCCTTGCCAAAGCAGGGTCCCTAGGACAGGTCACACAGGTCAGTGTCCAGATGGGGCTGGAATATCTCCAGAGAAAGAGACTCCACACCCCTCTGGGCAGCCTGTCCCAGGGCTCCCTCACCCTTACTGTTAAAATGTCTGAATGTATGTAAAACAGGATAAAACCCCTGAAAGTGGTACCCTCAGTATTAGAAGTAACATCCACCTACACAACAGAGCAGTTATTTGGATCCCAGATACACCACAGCTCTGCCCTGGCTGAACTTGCTTTGCATGGGGAAGGGGTTTTATCACTTGCAAGTGATACTATAGCGACTTACCAAGGTTATACTTCATCCCTTTCTAAGCGCAGTGTGGTCTGAAGGAGATGTGTGACTTCCCAGGATGAGCGGGATGAGGGACAGGGAGCATCCTGGGGTGAGTGCTGCTTGCTGATCTATCTCTTCTCTTTGTTCTCTCCCAGCCTGTGCAGAAGACTTCTTCTACACTTCTCAGGGCGGTGATACTTCCATCGACGGCACGAACGATGCTGATGACTTTGAGAAAACCAGGCATGCCTTCAACCTGCTTGGTAAGGGGTTGCTCTGCTTGCAGGCTTCCCAGCAGAAGTCTCCTGCAAATGTTTTTCAGTGATTTGCTGGAATGATAGGGCTCTCCTGTAACACCAAGAGGTATAAATCCACATTCCTCTTGACCTAGTTGGCTTCACCTTACGATCTGCAGCAGTGCTTCTTGCAACTACCTGCGAATCGGCAGTGAAAAGGAGGAGACCGAATTTAAGAGAAACCTAGAGAAACTATTCAGGAGCTAAAGCTGTGCTGCTGTTTTTTTACCCTGTTTTCAAGCAGGATCAGAGCTGTTCCTCTGCAGTTTGATCTGTATTTGGGCTGAGGGTGATATGTCCCTTCTCGGACCATTGCGGTGTCGTACTGAGTAGCTGATTCCTCAGAACAGCTGTGCAGAGCCCACATCTGCATGGCCAGCTGTGGAGCCTGCTGTGGCAGCAGCTCCCCGTGCGTGCTGCAGTGCAGTGTTTGAAAGATAGAACAGCTTTTGGAGGCAAAAACTTTCCCAGGCTATTAATATATATCTGAAGCCAAGTGTTTCAATCCTGCTAAGTCTTGGTACCTCTCCGCTGCGCTTCGTGTGTCAGGAAGAGGAGCTGGTGATGGTCACAGCCAGCTGTGAAAGCCTCTGGAGCAGCTGTATTGCATTCACAATGGGGATAGAGACTCACTTCCAGAATTTTAGCTGCAAATGTTTCCCCCAGATTTGTCACCTCTGTGTTTTAGATGGGCTTGGTATTATTTTTTTGAGGGAGGCGAGTGACAGTGGGATCTTGTCCTTACCTTCCTCTTGTCCAGCTTCTGTGACTTTTACCTATTAACTAATCAAAAAAAACATGACTTCACTGGTTGCTCCAAACTTTTCTGCAGGACTGCAATCCACAGGGTACTCTCTCCCCATCACCTTGCTACATGTATTTTCTTCATGGTCCCCTTCTTTGTCTCCTTGCTGGTCCCTGTGAAGCACTGTACAAGCATCCTCCTCCACTGCCAATTTGATTAATTTTTTCTTGCTTTTCTTGTGCTGCCTCTGGCTCTGCTGTTCCTCACTTTCCTTCAGTGTTTCCCAGCTCTGTCTGCTCCTTCTCAGGGCCTGGTGAAATTGCTACTACATTTTCAAGTCTTGCCTTTTTATACATAACAAGGAGGAGTCAGATTTATCTGCAGATCCCCATCCTAGCCAGGCTTAGCTCCAATTAAGAGTGCCAAGTAACAGCAGAGCATTGCTCCTTTAGTAACCTTGAAATGTTTCTTACTGTGCTGATAACAGAAAAGTCCCAAGAGAGGGAAAGGAAAGCTCTTGATAATTCAGAAACCAGCAGGTGATGTCTCAGACCTTGGGTGGATAATTAGGACACCAGCACTGAACACAAAAGGGGCGCAGAAACCCAGTTGGGATGGAAAAAATGCAAGATAAGGCAAGAAATCCGTGTGCAGGCTGCAGCTGAGCAAAGCTCCTGCTGGGAATGCCTGCAAAAGCATGCCAGGAAAGAAAATAAACAATAATATGTGGATCAGTGAAGCTCCACAACACGTAGCTTTGGTTGAGACACTGGGGACCACAAGGCGTCACATCACCTCTCTGGTGACTCGCTGTATCCAGCTGTAGCATCAGTCGGGAGGCGTGGTGCGCCCTGTGCACGGCTTTAATTTTCTCCTCTGCTTGTGGGGCACTGGCAGTTAAGTTGTAATTTCTGGTGCTTCAGCTTGTCAGAGAGATCTCAGTGCTGGACGACAACCCCAGAGAAGCAACTCCTTGTGCTGTAAAAGCCACCGAGCCCCTACAAGCTTCCGTCCCCTCTGATCGCCGCGGAGGAGCATCCTCGCTCTTTGTGCAAGTTCACAACAGCACTAAACCCATCTGTGATCCAGTTGCCTTGGTGCAGCTATTAGGGGTAGAGAAAATGACACGAGGAGCTCCTCTGGCAGTCACTGCTGTCATCTGTGAGTGATGACTGAGAGTTTATGAAGAGTTTATTGGGAGAGGTCTGATAAGCCAACGTCCTGGGAAGGGAATCGAACACACTGCAGGCATTCTCAAATAAACTGGAAATCGCAGTTTGTTTTCTGTTGTGACAATCCAGCTGTGAATTGTTCCCCTAGGAGTGAAGGACTCTCATCAGATGACCATTTTTAGGATAATTGCTGCCATTCTGCACCTAGGGAACTTGGAATTCCAAGCGGAACGAGACGGCGATTCCTGTAGCATATCGGTAGGTCAATAGCAAGAGTGGGGTGTGTGGGGAGCTTTGCACACTCAGAAGTTGGGCTGCATTACATGTGTTGAGCTCTGCAGCACTATGCTTGGTAGAAAGCCCTTTTTTCCCTGGTTTTCTCTGCTTTTTTTTTCCTTTGTTTTGTTTGTTTGTTTGAAAACACATCATAATTTCCTGGTTGCTTTGTTTCTTCTGGAAGATAATACATTTTTTTTGTAAGCAAGATGATTCAAAGCTTGCTTACCACCTTACACACAGCAACACATCTTCAACTCTTCCTGCTTTCTTAAAAGGTTCAGCACACAGAATTTTGGGGGAATGGTGACTCCCCCCAGCAGAAGGTGTGATGCTCTACAACAGCTTTACTATAGGCAAAGCCATGAGGCTGCTGCTTCTAATGTGGCCATCCAGTATTCAGAGGAGCACTGCCCAGCTAATTAGCAAGAATAAATAAGACTAAAGATGCCTCAGTGGTGGCTTTTTCTGCCTCTGTGTTTGTTTGGGGGGCACAGGAAAGTGATTAGATGGAAAATACTGTCCTGTCAATTATCATTGCAACCCAGACTGGGTGGTTTGTTCCTAATTAAAGTATTCAAACGAGATCTGTGCACATTTTTAGTAGTTCCCTAGAGCCTGGGAGTAATTTGCTTGAGATTGGACAACATGGGTGTGTAAAAGGGGTCTGCTGTGACAACGCTGAGTTCTATAATGCATTTGGTGGTGTTTAATTACCTTCAGATATAATTGCATGGTATTAAATCAATCCTGTTAAGACTTTCAATTCATGGTCAAAAGGATATCAGAGGTAAAAAGCATGCTAGGAGTCTTTTTAAAATGCATTTTTCTCTCAGGTCTTGTAAAATGCCTTTTTCTCTCCATCCCCAGACCCATCCAGCTTCTCTACAAGCATGTATCTAACTGGAAGCAATTTACTTCCTTTAGATATGTATTATCACACTGAGGAAAGGGAAATTGATTTCTCATTGTCCAAGAGGCAGTACCCTCTATCTGAGCATAACAGAGACTCAGAACTGCCTTGTCTTAGTTTAGGGCAGGGGTGGGGGGGGTTGTGAAATACAATGTGGTAAAGAAATTGAAGCTGACATTTCACTTTATTGATTATGCAAAACACAAACCCCTTCTGGTAATGCACACTTTGCAACTTCATTATTGAAAGTGGAGTTAGTGTGTGAGAGGCATGTAGTAATGGCCAGCCCTAAGCTGTAACCTGAGGCTTGATCAAGGGTGCTCTGAAGGACTTGTGTGTAGCTGCAGCTCAAGGAGGAGTAGAGTGTTAGCACGCTCTTTTCTGTCGCCTCTCACCATAGAAACACCCTCTTTAGGTAGCCACAGCAGAGGGAAGCCATAGGGTGTACCCCATGCAGAGCCCCCTGTGAGCCCTTTCATCCATGTCAATGGAGACTGGTGCAACTGGAGGAGTCCTCATCACTTCTCTGTTTCTTACCAACCACAGAGAAACGTGGTATTTCCATAAATAGTTATGAAATGCTGATTTCTTGCCCTGATCTGTGAGTACAGTGGTAAACACCCCGGATGTGTAGCACCACCAACCTGCTGACTTGACTTCCCATCCCCTCCAGAGCGAGGATGAGCACCTGAACAACTTCTGCAGCTTGCTGGGAGTGGAGCACAGCCAGATGCAGCACTGGCTTTGCCATCAGAAGCTCGTCACCATGACTGAGACCTACGTAAAGAGCATGTCCGTGCAGCAAGTGGTGAATGCCAGGAACGCCCTGGCCAAGCACATCTATGCCCAGCTCTTCAACTGGATCGTGCAGCACATCAACAAGACCCTGCACACCACCATCAAGCAGCACTCCTTCATCGGCGTGCTCGACATCTACGGGTAGGCACGCTGTTTAAGGCTGTTGCATTAGTCCTTTGGCATTTGTCTTGCCCTTCTGGCAAGGGGGGCTTGACCTCGGCTTGTGGCAGGTGGTGGGAATGGCAGATAATGGCAGGACAAGGGGGAATGGATTAAAACTAAAGGAAGGAAGGTTTAGATTAGATATTAGGGGGAAGTTTTTTACAGAGAGAGTGGTGAGGTGCTGGAACAGGCTGCCCAGAGAAGTAGTGGATGTCCCGTCCCTGGAAATGTTCAAGGCCAGGTTGGCACAGGCTGCCTCAGCTCAAGGAGTGATGCCTGCTCCAGGGCAGGCAGAGGGAGAGTAGGTCCTGAGTTGCCTTGAGAGCTGCAGGGAAGATAGGAGCTCCAAAGTGGTTCCTTTCCCTTTTACTTTTCTTTTTCTACTTCTTTTCCCCAGGGGCTCAGGTATTTTGTATGGTGAGGGCATCACCCCCTGGAAGTACCTGGGGAGTAACTGCATCATGTGGGTAACAGACAGGTAGTCCTGGGAAAGTATCTGAACACTGATCTTTGGAGCAGCTCCCCTACGGAGAGAGGCTGAGGGAGCTGGGCTGGTTCAGCCTGGAGAAGAGAAAGCTGCAGGAGGACCTCATTGCAGCCTGCCAGTCCCTGAAGGGAGCAGATAAACAGGAGGGGAATCAGCTTGTTCAAATGGCAGAGACTGGCAGGACAAGGGGGCTGGAGTGAAGCTGAAGGAGGGAAGGGTTAGATGAGATCTGAGGGGGAAGTTCTTTGCAGACAGAGTGGTGAGGGCTGGCATGAGCTGCCCAGAGATGTGGTGGATGCCCCATCCCTGGGGGTGTTTAAGGCCAGGTTGGCTGGGGCCCTGGGCAACCTTGTGTAGTTCCAGGCCTGGAGGTTGGTGGCCCTGCCTGTGGCAGGGAGGTTGGAGCTCTGTGATCCTTGGGGTCCCTTCCAATGCAGACCATTCTATGATTCTATGAATGCAGAAAGGGGCAGTTGTGTGTGGTTTGCCGTTCTGCTCCTCCTTTAGGCTGTGCAGCCTTGACTTGGAAAGGGTCCATGCAGATCTGTTTGAGCTCTGGCTTTTGGGATTTTCCTCCTGTGCCGTTCCCACTTGAGATTTCTGTCCCCAGTGCTGAGTAAAGCATCAAGCCTGGTGATGAGCTGGGGGTGAAGGTGCCAGTGTGGAGATCAAAAACTGTGCTTGGCTCTACCTGGAGTTGCTGTGGGACTTGAGGAAACTACTTTGGTTCTTCAGAAGCGAAACAGCTGCTGCAGGGCCCTTGTGCAGCATGAGGGCTAATCCAAGGGCTGGAGCACCTCTCATATGAGGACAGGCTGAGGAAATTGGGCTCATTCAGCCTGGAGAAGAGAAAGCTCCAGGGAGACCTTATAGAAGCCTTCCAGTCCCTGAAAGATGCCTACAGGAAGGCGGGGGAAAGACTGTGCCCAAGGGCATGGAGTGATAGAACAAGGGGTGATGATTTTGAACTAGAAAAGAGGAGATTTAGGTTGGATATTAGGAAAAAAAAATCAATATGAGAGTGGTAGATCCCTGGCACAGGCTGCCCAGAGAGGTGGAGGAGGCCCCATCCCTGTTGACATTCAAGGTCAGGCTTGATGAGGCTCTGAGCAGCCTGCTCTAGTGAAGATGTCCCTGGTCACTGCAGGGGGTGGGACTAGATGGCCTTGTAAGGTCCTTTCCTACCTTACACATTTAGTGATTCTATGAAGAGCTTTTGGAGGGTGTTGGGAGCCTGCAGTGAGGGGGTAAGGTGCAAAAAGATCTGGATAGGCAAGGTCCAGGCTTGCAGCCTGCAACGTCAGGCTAAGAGTTGTAGCAGCAGGAACTGGTCCCTGACCAAGTGCAGTCACTGTGCTTGTTCAGTCCCAAATGTTGTTTCATGGCAGTCTCCCTGTAAGGTCTGTCAGATCTTTGTGAGAGCTGGGCTTGTTCAGCCTGGAGAAGAGAAGGCTGCAGGGGGACCTCACTGCAGCCTTCCAGTCCCTGAAGGGAGCAGAGAAACAGGAGGGGAATCAGCTTGTTCAAAGGGCAGAGACTGGCAGGACAAGGGGGCTGGAGTGAAGCTGAAGGAGGGAAGGGTTAGAGGAGATCTGAGGGGGAAGTTCTTTCCAGAGAGGATGGTGAGTAGTTGGAACAGGCTGCCCAGAGAGGGGGTGGGTGTCCCATCCCTGGGGGTGTTTAAGGACAGGTTGGCTGGGGCTCTGGGCAACCTTGTGTAGCTCCAGGCCTGGAGGTTGGTGGCCCTGCCTGTGGCAGGGAGGTTGGAGCTCTGTGATCCTTGGAGTCCCTTCCAACCCAGACCAGTCTGGGATTCTGTGATTTTACGATCTTGGTGAACCTGGAGCTCACAATAAAATTCTGCTGAGGTTGTTCTGGGTCAGCTGCAGAAAACTTGTGTGGCTGTAATACCTACACAGTTACTGGGATTGGTTCTTGTGTATAAAACCTTCTGTGGGCTTTCTACAGCCGCTGTTGTTTTGGATGTTGGTTTTAGCATCCACTGTGCAGCCACAGCATCAGAAAGGGTGACAGAAGTCAGTGCAGGAGCATCTGCGTAGCCCAGTGCCATACAGCAAAGTTTACAGGAATGCTCAAGTATGGTATTGTACAGTCCTCTCTGGTTTGGGTCAGAATCACAGCATCACAGAATCATAGGGGTTGGAAGGGACCTCCAGAGATCATCAGGTCCAACCCCCTGCCAAAGCAGGGTCCCTTGGACAGGTCAGTGTCCAGATGAGGCTGGAATATCTCCAGAGAAGGAGACTCCACACCCCCCTGG
>VZTU01001814.1:0-13050 GCA_013400835.1 Zapornia atra | reverse complement strand
TAAATATTTAAAACCAAAACATACACTTGGGTGTTAGCTATCAAACTTCACTGATTTCCCCAGACATAAAATTTGAATACAGTTTTGTGGGCCAACTAATACCAAAAGTTTTATCAACACAATTGGTATACCAATTGGATTGTTGCTTTAGTAATATCAGTGTCACGGCTCATTATAATGGAGCTACCCTTGTTAAAGACATTTATCTTTTCAAACAGACTGAAAACAAGTGAAAAAACACTATTGTGTGATAAGCCCACCAGCTATGGCTGAAAAATTATTTAGGATAGACTGTATTTTTGGTAGCCAAGAGTAATTAAGTAGGTATGTGTCTGACTTGATATTTCAATACACTTTTGCAGTCCAGAAGTACGTCACAGAAACAAAGAGGGAACCTTTGGTTATGTATTCCTGGACAGCTCAACCTAGTCCATATTCCAAAGAGTGCAAAGTGATTTACAAATACCTTCATGTTAAGGTCTCTAGCTTCCTGATAACTGAAGTCAGTGCTTTAGCTCAGCCCTTCAGGCTGGAATCCTGGCATTATACATAGTGCCATATGTGGCATGTGACTATGTATATTCTATATATGTAATTTTATAGACAGACATAAAATGTAGCCAATACTCATATCCGGGGCAGCAGATCTCCTGACTGTAGTTTGTTCATGAGCAAATGATTCCCGGAAGTAAAAAAATATGTAGATCAGATGCCTTGTAAAACTTATTTATGCCAACCAGATCTTTAAATATCCAAAAGTCTGTATGTCACTTGGGAATATTGGCCTGTAATCAGAAGGCAGCTAGATCACCTCAGCAGGACCATCAAGTGTGGGGGCACTCCTAATGAGTTGTTTGCTATTGAGAAGGGTTTTTTTAGCAAAACAGGGAAAACTACACTGTTACAAATGTGAGGTAAATGCTACAGCAACCTTTCCCTTGCCAGCAGTAAGATGTCAATAGCTTACCAGTAGCACTATCCCAGCCCATCCCTAGTCCACAGCCAATATCGCTTATGAGTTACAATGCCTAAAAACTTCTGCCCACCCAGCATCACAGATGCATGAGAAATAAAATGTTTGTGAATAATAATACTGTCTGTTAGCATTCACAGCATTTATATTTCTTCCTTCCAAGACAGTAAAGTGTATAGTGTTTTGGGAACTCTTGTTTTGTCCAAGAATGGTGTTGTGGTATTTCTGTACTGGTTGTGTAAGAGTGATTTAATTATAGTAATTTGCACTCACAGTCTTTTGAACAAAGTAGTAAACCCTGAAATTAAACATCTTATGTGGAAGCCTAAAATCTTCCAAGGTATGCGAAGAGCAATCATAGATTACCACTCCTCTTAGTCAAACCAACCAGGAATCTGTCAGCTGGGCCAAAAAATAACCCAATAGGTGGCTGTTTCAGATGGATCTTTGTTCACACTGCTCTGTTCACTGAACAAGCAGGACCTTTCCAGTACATGCACCACTGTGCATTGTGCTGTTTAATGGCACCAAGACCAGCAGTGTTTTGTGCCTGCAAGTCAAAAAGCATATTTATCTACATTGTGAATCTCTGCGCTTTGCAATTTAGCTCACAGTAGATGCAATTTATACATCATGTTTGGACATCAATGGAGGTGTCCCTACTACTTTTAGGAGATATATTTGTCATAGCAAAGTCAACAGGCTGAGATCATCACATACAATTCTAGATTTCCCTAGATTAAAATACATGATCTAGGTGCAATGAGCCTGGATAAGAAGCAAAATTCTTGTTTGGTCAAAGGGAGGTTTTTTAATGCACCTTCTCAGATCATGTTTCTGCTGTTGTCTTCAGTGGATGAACAATATCTTGAACCACATCTTTAACAGCTGTTGATACGTTAAGGATATCTTAAAATTTGTGTCACCGTCATCAACGCAAATTAGGGTTTTTTTTCCCTGCTCTAGCACCTCTCCAGTTAGGGAAGAAGTTAGAAGCCTAATGTGATATTCTAACACTAGCATCATTAGATACAGAACCATTCAGTTCACATGTTAACCCCAATTAAATTCATATTTTAACAATTACTAAGGGTCACTAACAATAGATGAGTGTTGTGATTTTCATTATGAATCCTATATTTTTGTGCTAAGCACAAATATTTTTAGACTAATTGCATTCTAGAATTATAAACACATTTAGGATTAATATCATGTGGTATCAGTTATATTGTGAAGTCCTGCATGAAGGATGTTACATTTGTCGTGTTCATTCAAAGATGAGGCTAAAAATTAAGAAATGTGTACACTGCTAACAGAGTATAAAGGAACCCCTTTATGAAAAGGTTAAAATGGAGCAAATGATGAGGATTCAGAATATTTAGACTGACACATGGATTGCATTTCGCATTTCCTTAGAGACGTTAGCACTGTTAGACAAATTTGGGAAATTATTTGCATAGTTCAAAAGTTATGGTTCATCACCTGATGATCCAAACCAGAGATTAATTTTCACTGTATTTCTTACTCAAAGACAAGAAGACTAATAAAGGAGTAACTTGCTAGTCAAGTGACTAAAACCAATATTGTTTTATAAGTATTTACACATATACATATGTCTGACATTCATGTAGTTGAATTTTCCATTTTGGGGGGTGGGAGGTGGAGATTGACTTACATTATTTGTTCACCTCTGATCAATTTCAGTATTGTTGCCAATTCACTGAAGAGTGACATGATACTTGACAGAATACTAAATTAGGAGATAGGCTGGAGCATAAGGTTGTCTAAAGTTACTTTAGGAAGCCTGTAGTTAAATAAATAGTTTAGCATGACATAACATTCTGGCTTAATACATGCTGTGTTTCTGTGGATAACCCTTTTGCATGTTAATTCAAATTCAATGAGATTTTTTTTCAGAGCTGTTTTTGTTCCTAGTCCTTTCTAAGAGGGTCTGTACTGAATATTCCATCAGCAACTGAATCCTGCAGCTCATTTGTTAAAAGTGTAAACAGTGTCTGCATTACACTAAGCTATATTTACAATCATTATTAATGGTAGTATGGCTATTTGAACCTGAGTGTAAGGTGAAACAAGGACTCTGATGGAGCAATATTGATTTGAGCAATAGTCACAGAATTACAGAGCTCTTAGAGCTCTTAGAGCCCAGAAGAAATCTTAATCCCGCTCCCTGAACTTCATTGGCTCTCCACATCTGTTAGTTGCCTAGTCTTTTCTTAAAAACATTTGTATAAGAATGATTCTTCCTTGGCACTTTTTACCTGTTCTGGCATTACGCAGCCGATGATAGCTGTTTTTTACAAGGAGTTCCACTAATATATTTAGATGTGTGGCAGAAATAGGTAGCAAGGCAAATCAAAACGTACTTCTTGTAGACAGCTACTTCTCGGCCCTAATGAAAGTGCCTGGACACCAACAGCAGGCTTTCCCTTCAGTTTACCCAGTATAAAGGAAATGGAGTCACAAGGAAGCAAATTAGTTGTACAGTAATTCTTGGATTAAAATTTGGTGAGCAACATTTATAGTTTAGCCTTTTTTTTCTTTACATATATTTACTGTCTTTTCAGGTTCTTTTGTAGAGATATCATTCATAATATTCTTTTTTTTTTTAATGGTGTGAGAATTTCCACCTTGAAATGTATTGTATTTTCTTACTTATCCAAAAGGAGAACTAGCTCCATTTTTAACTGCTTAGTAATTTTTTTTTTTTCCTCAGAGTCATCTTATTAATTACATACTGGATTCTACTACCATGTTTCCAACTTTCTCTGTGTAGCTCAGACTACCTAAAATATCTAAATTAGGTTTGATCAGCATTTAAAATGTACCCAACAAGGAAAGTTTTATGGAAAACTGTGAAAGATTATAATCTCAAGCATTTTCCCATTTTCCCTAAATATTGTATGTGGTACAAGAAGTTCAAATTTGGCTATCTGGTTAAGAAAAAGAAGTGTTAGGTTTGTTTGGTTTCTTTTTAATTAAAAGCACATGTAGCATTTTTTAATAAAAGCAGATTTTTGTGATTTATTTTAATTCTGTCAAAACCTTTTTTTTTTTTTACTATAACAAAAGTTTTATAAGAACTGTTTTTGAACCATTCCTGGTTAATGTTATGAGGAACTGCTATTGAAAGAATAGCTTGTAGGATACAGCAGCAACTGTGTCTCATCCATTACCTCAACAGCAGATTCTTGTAGGCAATAATGCTCGTTAAGTTGAGCAATGGGAATGATGGGTCTGCAGACTCAAGGGGGTTAATGTTGACAATGAGCAATTATTATTTTTGACAAGAATACCAGAGGGTTTCAAGATGGCTCTTCTAAATGAAAGCAGATTATGACTTGAGTTTTATTACTAACTGTCAAGCATAGCTGTCAAGCATATAAAAGTGTGATATAAAGGAAGATCATTTTATTATAGTAAGAGACAAAGCAGAGATCGAATTATGACCTTTTTTGTGGGTTTTTTTTCAGTTGCCCACAGGAAGAAGGAGGCAGAGTCCTCAGCATCTTAAAAAGGGAAATGGGGGGAGAAAACATCCGGGAGAGGACACTTTCCTACAGATAAAAAACTGACAGCGAAAAGCACAATATGATTTTAATGAAGTCAGCATATGTGGATGTCTGTGGGTACTGGTGTGTGACTTCCGTGTCTTTCTTGTAGATATAATATTATAGTATGGGGGTGGGACACTGCCCCTCAACAACCTTATAGGGAGCAGTTCTCTGACTGACTTACAATCACAGCTACAAGTGATTTTTGTTTGGTCTTCAGCAGAGTTATTACCCACTCTGACCCGTTGATATGTGTTGTGATCTTGATCTTAGAGATGCTGGTCTTTGCCAGAGCTATTATTCAGACCACACTTTGCTGATGAAAGACAAAAAATATTTACTAGAGTCAGCTCCACCTCTTTTGTTTTCTGTGTGGCTGTGACAATAGCTGATAAGTGTTTCTTCTGAGAAGTAACAATGTCCTCTCTAGACTAGGGTTCAAGTCTTTTTTTGGTTCCTTGTTTCTCGCATTCACTGAAACACCAAAGGCGTTTCTGATCTTGAACTGAAATAATCCAGAACTTCATAACTTCAATTTACAAAGCTGTGAGGGGTGGCTGACATGCAGGAACACTGCGCTGCCATCCAGCAAGACCTGGACAGGCTGGAGAGCTGGTCAGGGAGAAACCTAATGAAATTCAACAAGAGCAAGTGTAAAGTCTTGCACCTGGGGAGGAATAACCATCTGTATCAGTACCAGTACAGGCTGGGGGTTGACCTGCTGGAGAGGAGCTCTGTGGAGAAGGACCTGGGGGTCCTGGTTGATGACAGGTTGGTCATGAACCAGCAGTGTGCACTGGTGGCTAAGAGGGCCAATGGGATCCTGGGATGCATCAGGAAGAGTANGCTACGAAGATGGTTAAGGGCCTGGAGCATCTCCCCTGTGTAGACTGGCTGAGAGAGCTGGGACTGTTTAGTCTAGAGAAAAGAAGACTAAGGGGGGACCTAATTAGTGTTTATAAATATCTTAGGCAGGGGATGCCGGGGGATTTGGCCAACCCCTTTTCAGAGGTCTGTGGGGACAGGAAAAGAGGCAATGGCTGCAAATTGGAGCACAAGAAGTTCCGCACCAACATGCAGAAGAACTTTTTCACAGTGAGGGTGACAGAGCACTGGAATAGGCTGCCCAGGGAGGTGGTGAAGTCTCCTTCTCTGGAGATATTCAAGTCTCGTCTGGACGCCTATCTGTGCAATATGAGCTAGGGAGCTGCTTTGGCAGGGGGGTTGGACCCAATGATCTCTCGAGGTCCCTTCCAACCCCTACGATTCTGTGATTCTGTAAAAGATTTGAATATAAAACCAAATTTCATAGCTGACCTCAGCTGTGGAATGAAGGGCAGGTAAAATCCCTTGTTAAAACAGCCTTTGCAGATATTACAAGGCAAAACCAAAGTTCGCTGCTTTGCTACTCGCTCAGTTTATCTTTAGATGGAAGGGAAGCCTGCGCTCTTCTGTGGGTGAAATTGAACTAAAAGACGCAGGAAGTCAGGAACAAAGAACAACATGAAAGAGTGTTTAGAACTTATTTTAATGGATACAATGATTAAACTTCTTGTGCCAGAGATTGTGCTGACACCTTTTGACCTTCCATTGCCCTGCTGGTGACCCCAAAACTTTTTTATGTATTTCTTCTTTTTTTTTTTCCAATTTTTTTTTTTTTTCCAAAAAATGTAGAAGAAACACAGTCTTTAAAAATCCTTTCACAGAATTATTGTTGTTTTCTGACATTTAAAGAAGCATTTCCAAATTATGGAAATAAAACTGAATTGCAAAGCAAGCTGAGAAAACAAAGATGGTGTCTTTGTCTATACTGAATCTGAGTTTTTCAAAATTATGAGAGTTAATACAATGTATACTGAAGATATCAGACTCTCCATGAAAGCTTTTTGGAGAAAATCAAGGTATTTTCATATTGTTACAATTTATGATGAATGTAGAGCAGGTATATTGTGGTAAAGAGCAATATGCCTAAAGTTTATTAATTTACTATAGTTTTCAGATAATTCTTTTATCTACAGATGCAGAGTACCTCAGATTGCCCTCAATTTCTCTTCTAGATATGTTATGTAGGAAATGGTTATGGTAGTTTCCTTAAAACTGAAACATAGGGCATACATAAATCTGCTTGTTCAGCCTAGGCCCAGAAGAGCCAATTTCTTCTGATTTATCCTGAGTCATAAGGTCAGTTCAACTTTACCAGAAATTACAGCAACACTGGATAATTCTCATTAGGATAATTCCATTGCAGCATCTCTATGAGACTTCTAAGTCTCTACGAGACTTCTATGTCCTGGAAACTGTTGATGCCAAGAACATAAATGGAACCAGTTCCTCCAGGGTTCCTACCAGATGCAAAAAGTTCAATGTGAGAGGAATGCAAGGAGGTGCGTTGCCTGATGTTAGTGAGATTATGTTTGAAAGCATTCATGAGTTGTACAAGAAAATCTGCTTTTATAAAACTATCAGCTAATAAATGTCTCTTACATTCCTTGCATGCTTATTTCTACATCTAGTCTTTCCTTGCAAAGGATACTCAGCACTGTCTTCTTACAACTTTTGCCTCATCTTTAGTTTGCATATCCATCTTCTCTGGTAGCTCAATGAAAGTATGCTACATAGCATGAAATGTGCATATTTTCAGCTGCCAGGCTGAGTTTAAAAATCCAGTTCAGAAGGATTCAACATTTTTTAGAGGGTTACATGGTTTCCAAACAGGAAAGGCAAAGTTAAGAAGCTGTCTGTTGCTCATTGTCTTGAAATGAAGAAAAGTGCACTGGACTTTCAGTATGGAAGATCGTTGGATATCTTCAGAGCTTCCTAGACACCATAGTGGTGATTCTGCAGATCTCAAAGACATCAGTGATCATGCTTGGAGGTTTCTGTTTGAAACATAAAACTTAAATAATATTGTTAAGTTTTTCCATTTCTTGCCATGTGGATAATATTCCTGCTATGCAGAACAGGCTTCAGATGTCTCAGTGTCATCTTTCTTGTATTTTTAGGACTTTGCAGAGGGCTGTTGACAGGCTTCAATTGTGCACAGAGGAAATCAGTAAGAACTAGACTGAGAGGATTCAGAAAAGTATGGTCGCATAATAGATGAATGGAGAATCATAGGATGGTCTCCTGCTACCTCATGCAGGTAAGTAGAAGAATTAATTTTTGCTTCAGTTCCTGGGTAAGATGACATATTTTATTCAGTGGTTGGATAGCGAAAGGTTCAGTTCAGTCAGGATCTGGAGAGTCTTACTATAGGTGATTCTGAATTCCTGCTTATGCTTCTCTCGAGAAAACACCCTACTCGGTAAAACTAATTGGAAGACATTCCCCAGCTCTGAACTCTATGGTCTTTTTTACCTTTTGTCCAATAGTACACTTGAAAAAGTGGTAGAACGTTAGAAAAATTTTGATACAATAACTGTTTCCTGTCTGTTTCTCTCAGCATACATCCATGTGCGTGTGTGCACGCACACACAGACACACACATACATATATCAGTCTATATATAATCTTCAGCGGAAGCTCATGTATAGGGAAAATTCTGGGAATAATTAAGTAAAGGATACTGCATGCTCCAGCAGACGGAATACATCTTTTTCATTTAAAGCAGTTTGTTGTTTTTTTTCTTTACCACCAACTTGCTGCAATTAGGAGGTTGTTGGAGAGATATCAATTGAGATTTGAGAACTGTTTTCTGGAAATGTTTTGAATTAAAATCTAATTGGTAGCTTTCTTTGATAACTATTTTATTGTTGGGTGCAGCTAAATGGAAATCGACCACAAAGGGAACTCAATTTTGCTTGTCATTAATTTTAACTTGATTTCACAAATGATTTACATATACAGTATTTTCCCATTTGTTCTGCACCGTTCTTGAACTCCTGCTAGCAGCACTTAAACTGATGTGTTATTTCCCCATTTATTTATGTTACTTAAAAATACTCAGCAATACCTCAAGTATGGGTATCAGAAAAATGGTGAAGAAGCAGTAAGTGAACCAAAATTAAGCTTCCTGCACTTTTTTGAAAAACTGTGGAATTAGTGGCCAAGAGGACTAAATTTCATTGTTTTTCTCCAAGACATGTTTGAGTGTTCTGGTCAAAGAAATCCACATATACACTAAAAGTGTATGACCATAGCAAGCACAAAATATTGAAAATACCAAATTACATAGTAACCATGTGAAAACTCAGGGGTCAGATACACAGTCAAGTTATCACAGTTAAACTTGTTACCAGGATAATGTCAGTTGAACCATGGCCATATCTGATCAGTAAGCAAATTTAAATGTGAGCTAATTCAATGTCCTGTATGAAGAAAGGTGAAAGATACCTTTTCCAATTCATTACTTCATTACATTCATTACTTTTACAAATAAGTATTGGAAAGATTAATGAATTATTTTATGGAGGGAAGGTGGGGTACAAGAACCACAGCAGAGGTGTAATTTTGCTAACAATGAATGCTAAATAGCTTGGACATGCAGCACTCAAACCAAAGCATACTTGACTTAGTGGAATTCACTTTGGACCGTGCTCATGGAATGGAAGAGAAAACAGCCATTTGGCAATGCCAAAATCCTTACAAGGCATATTTTATATTTTCTGGATTTAATTAAGATTGTCATTAATACCGAAGGAAGGTATCTAAGTGTTTGCTTATTGTGGAAGCACAAATATTGAAAACTTTGATTCTTGAAAATTTACTTAACAGGCAAGAGTGCAATAGGGGTTTCTCTGAGTATTTTCAGCTGAAATGCAGTTGCTCATAGCAGCTAAGAGGAGGATAACGTCTTGCTAAATCACTGTATAGGAGCCTAGCATCCCCCCTCTTCCAACTGATTTAGGAGTAAAATGGAATTTACTTAATGGGGCATGACAGATATACCATTACCATGGGTCCCTAAGCAGAGTCACATTTCTGCTGGTCAGGAGACTCCACCAATACAAAAGGTTATTAGGAAGCTGGGATGACACTATGCATTAAGTAACAAAACAGCCACACCTACACTGCCTCAGTGTTGTGCAGTGCTTCCTGAAAGTCTTTTTACAGTTGTAATTTGGTTCCTGCTGTCATAACTTTTTGCTCAGCAAGACTCATGTTAAATTGTCTTCCTGCTTTATTAGGGTTATTTGCATTGTGGTTCCACTCTAAAAAGCATTTATATAAAAAGTCAATCTTCTTTCTTAGCAGATGTGCCCTGCAAGTGCTTTAAGTCAAAGATGTTACTGACTTTAGTGACTCAGATATTTCTCAAATTCTTTTTAACTATGGTTGCACTGCAAAGGGAGATTTGATTTATATGTCTTCTGTACATCATCAGCATACCAGGCTTATATACATGACATTGAGGCTAAAAGTCGACCATGAAACTTCTCTTTTTTTAATACTGATAGTAATGTATAAGAAAAGAGACAAGTGGTTTGAAAATAAAGTCTTTTCGCTTCTAAAATAAGGAGCTATAATTTGGAAATCACTGTGAGACTGTAACTATGAACTACAGTCATATGTTTTTTATACTTCTCAGATGGAAATTATACATATCAATGTTGCCTTGCATTAACTTGAAAAATATTTGTCTTTTAGAAAGTATTTTTTCAGGACATTTAATTAAATTGAAATGGATCTCTTCCAAAAAAAAGATTCCTTTGATAGTTTTATAAATTCCTCACTGTGAACTTCAGAATTAGGAAGACCTCAAGAGCTTTGAGATTGGCATTTTAAATTGCTTTTTCATAGGACTTCTTGCTAATTTTGCCTGCGCTTAGGAAGCATTTTGCCAATATTCATTGGTATCTATCTTTACTCATTCAGTGTCTCTTTTGCCATTGTACATATAAAATCACCGGTTAGAAAGGCAGTGTTTGATCTAAAGGGTCACTTTGTCAATGAATATCCAGGTTCTTTCTCATTACTTTCTGAACAGAGGCTCTTTGCTCCCAGGAGGATGTGATAAGCATTCATCTGTAAGTTTTCTTGTGGAAAGGTTCCATTTAAGTAAGAAAAACTGGGGCTCAGGCTTGTGTTTGTTGTAGGAAACTATATAGCAGAGAACAGGCCACTGGAGATGTGCCCATTCCTAAGAGGCTCTCCCTGAGAGTTCTGCTTGCAGACTGCTTTGCAGTTCTTTCTGTGGTGTGAAGAGTTAAGACTCTGCAGACTGTTACAGCCAGAGTACGGAGAATTCCGGAAATGTTTAGAAATGCAAAGAACCTGATGGGAAATAAGCATGCCTTATAATAAAGAGTAAAATAAACAGTTTGATCAGCAATGAGAAAGAAAAGGCATTTCTAAACAAGACAATTTCTAAACATTTGAAAAGGTTAAAAACAGTTACTGGGCAACTTTGGCTGTCAGAGGTCTGTTCTAGAAATCTGAGGTTTTTTAAGCCATTACTTATTATACTTGTCAGATTCTGTACAGGTGACAGCTCCATACTTCTTCAGAAACTTTGGGAAGGGGTAGAAAGGACTCATCTTTGCAGAGCTTTATCACTGAAAGCTTTTTAGAAAGGGAAAAGTGATCACTGGGGTCCAAAAATCCCTGTGTGTGAGGGACAAAGTCTCCATGACAGAACTCTCCCCTGGGCTGGTAAGTTAATCACAGGATTTGGGATCTCAGATTGTTTTGTCCTCATAGTGCCATCTCAGCTGGGCGTCAGCTTGCTATCATACTTATTTCCACCAGGGTGTGCCAACTGAACAGACTGCATCCTGTTGCATAGGGATACAACACAGTATTGGAGTGTATAAAGAATATAGTTAATCCTGACTGCTTTTTTGCTCAGTGCATTTATGAAGGCATACTTTAAGGCCCGTAAAAAAATACTGAACATGCATATATATATTTAAAAAAAAAAGGAAGAAAAATGCAGAAGAAAAAAAAACGTATCTAGAGTATTTTTAAGCAAAGGGTTTTAAAAAAATCAGTGCAGACATGCTGGCTTTTTACCTCCTCTTGTTTTAACCTATGACTGATTCATCAGTTGAAGTGTAAAGAAACAGATCTTATGGTAATTGATTCTCAGGGGCTATTAGTGTAAATGTAAATGCTCAGCATAGATGTTATGTAGGTGGGTGTTAGAGAGAAAACATAAATTGTCAGCAATGTAAGGCAGTTTGTTCATACCATAGGGTGAGAAAGTGAAGAATGCTAGAAATTGGAGACTCAGAAATACCTCCCAGAGTTGGCTGAGTGCAGTCTCCCATTGTGAGTAATTATAAGAAACATACTGTGCAAGAGTCAATTCTGGTCCTTCAGTTCAACAGGCAAAACACTTACTTGAAAATAACAGAGATTTCAGGTGAGACTTGCAAAAGAGCTTACAAGAGTTAAACACCTGGCTGCCACTGACCTTCTATGGAAAATAAGTGTGCACCTAAATTTTTAAGTATTCCTGAAAACTGTTGGAACTTTATATTCTTCTATAGCCCTGGACCGGAATACATTTTTCTTCAAAGTAACTATGTTTTTTTTAAACCCCAGAGAATAGGACAACAGCCTACAGTGAAAGCACAGGATAATATTCTAGTTGACCTGGCTCATCAAAAACCATAAGATTAAATCCAAAATATTAGAAGAAATAATAAAACCTGTTGGTTCTTGCCTCCTTTGCTTTTGAATATTGCAGTTTATGCTTTCCATCTTTTCTTTGGAAGTCTTAGAGTATAAAACATACTTTCCTTTTTTAACAAAGATTAAAATTTCATATCACATGACTCCAGAAATCAGATCTTCCAGGGAAGCAAAAAATAAATTTTGAGAGTAGTGATTAAATTAGGAGACTATATCTTCTAAATAGTCTGGAGAATAAAATCAGCATTATGAAGAATATGCTGGGTATATGAATTTCTCCCTTGTGCTGCATCTGTCGTGATGGTGACTGTGGGAGGATGACTGACACTCCATCAGCATTGGCCGGTGTGAATACTGCTTGTACATCCTGACACCGGTCATACCAAAATGGACGTGGTCAGTCAGCCCCTGTGGTGGGGAATAAGAGGAGGAAACAATCTTTTGAAACTCTCCCCCACCTTGCATACAATTCAAAATCCTCTTCAGAAAGGCCCTCAGGCAAATCTCCTCCGCAGTACAGAATAAAGCCTGTACTTAGTAGGAGTCATTTTACGTTCTTATTAATTGTGAAGTGTCAGTTCCCAGCAGCAAGCACATTCTAGTACACTGCCTTTTTATGAAGATGTGAGAACCACAAGGAGTCTGGGATTCTAAATTCTTTTCAGACCCTTTAAATGTAAAAAACGTCCAGATGTCACACAAAACATTTAAAGAACTTTATTTGAAAAACATTTTCTTTCTAAATGGGAGTTTATGCAGAGTACAATTAAACATGTTTTTCTAACTAAACATACTAGTTTATAACTTGTGGCAGGGAAAAATAAATATGTAAAAATAAAAACAATCTGAGACTCAAAGTTAATCATGTTGTGGCAGCATAATTCAGATCCTCCAATAAAAGGACATGCAGTTCAGGGCTCCCTGGTATAA
>VZTU01001808.1:0-31626 GCA_013400835.1 Zapornia atra | reverse complement strand
GTTCTCTACAGGGATAGAATACAGAGTTCTGTATCTTTAGGGCTGATGAGAAAGAGTTGTTAGTATCTCAGTTGACACAGGTAGCATTTATATCCCAGCCATAGGATGGCCTAGGTGGCCTCAGACTCTTCCATTTCTAGACAGCCTCATATCTCCCATTTGAAGTTTGCCAGAATTGTGCTAAATTGCATGCTAAACATTGAACTGTATTTCTTTATTTTCCCTGCCAAGCAACTTGAAACCCATAAGCATCTTAATTTTAACAGGACAGTTGAGTACAGATATACCCACAGCATGTCTCAGTCAAGGTCTGGGTGACCAAACCTCAGTGCTGAGAATATTAGCAAGGGTGTTTGAGGCAGCCATGGGCTATTAGTACACTCAGAGATATGAAAAAATAGAATATTTTCTATTAAAATAGAAAATTATGTATGTAGATTTTTTTTTTCTAGAAGTTAAAGCTGCACCCTTTCAACTTGCTGTTGATTTACTTCTACATGAGAATAAAAACATTTAAAGTATATTGGAGGCTTGAAATTATATAAGGTACTTGATTTCTGAGCTTGTTAATAATTTTCCTATATCTAAAATTAAGTAAACTGTTGGCATGAACTTTTTTTACTTTGTATTAATCAGTACAAATTTTATTTAGTCTTCACTGACATCCCAAGAATCTAGTAAACTAAGTGTCCATACATTAGGTAACGATGGATCTCAAAAGTTTGATTTTCTATACAGATGTGCCTTTTAGCTACCACTCCATGAATATTTTTTTTTACAAAGACGTGCTAAACTAATTAACATGTCTGTCTGACTTGAGTACTGCATACCACAGAATACCAAATACACCAGAATTCCCATGTACCAGAGACTAGATGTCATATGTTCTGACATGCCTGACAAGCTTTCAGAAAAATGGAATCTTTATGTTATTCAAGGCACAGGGGTTATGAAAGTTAATCATGAAAGCACCACCATCTGTTGTGCATAATGTTCCACTTTTATTGTCCAAATGGGAAAAGGAAAAAGGAAAGTAATAATAATTTGGATACAGTAAATTATAAACCTTTACTCGCAGAAGTTTTTTAATTGGGAGAAAAAATTACTTCAGCATTTAACTTGAAATTACTTTGTTCTGCAGAATTAAAANATTATTTTACTTTTTAAAATTATTATTATTCACCCTTGATGCTTCATAGTGTTCCATGTATCGCTAGCCAAACACAATTTACAATATTCTGTAATTCTGAAGTTCTGTCTGTTCTTTAGAGGTCAGGAATCTTGCAATTTTCACTGCTCATCAAACAAAAAGCAGAACACTGTTGAAAAGAACAGCAGGGGAGAGAGACAGGAAGCAAAGATCAAAATGTAGCAGCAGGGAAGCAAGTGAAAACAGCATGAAGAACTGAGTGACTAGAAGTAGTAGTGAACAGGAGAAGAAAGTGGAGTTTGGACAATCCATATAAAGTGAGCAGCTAGTCTGATTTTTGCATGTTTCTCTGGAGCATTTCTACATATTTTTCTGTTCACAGTTTTCAGTCTTTTTTAGTGTCCCCAGATGTGAAAGAATGCTTTTTACACTGTGAGGAAGTCTAGTATAAATATTTCTTTCTTTCATGTACGAATGTGTCTTTTGTTACTGAAGAAGACTTGGTAAAAAAGAGCTATGCTGTGATTGTCTTGTTCGTGATTGCTAATAGGCCTTCAGTGCATCCTTGTAACATTCGTAAGGTGGTCTAAGGCAATGCAAAATTATAAATCTTATAAATTATAAGATATAGCACCAGGAAAAAGACCAGGAGAAAAAATGATATAAAGCCATACAATAATTGAATCATTTAGGTTGGAAAAGATCTTTAAGATCAACAAGTCTAACAATTACCCTAGCACTGCCAAATCCACAACTAAGCCACATCCTTAAGTTCAACATCTACATGGAGGGGTTTTTTTTAATACATCCAGAGATGGTGACTCCACCACTTCCAAGGCTCAACAACATTTCAGGTGAAGAATTTTTTCCTGATATCTGATCTAAACATCCTGCAGCACAATTTGGGGCCATTTTCCTCTCATCCTATGGCTTGCTACTTACGAAAGTATACAAAGCATACAACATTCATATAGGAAAATATCTCATTAATCATTATTCTTGATTTTGACATTATGTGTTCTGTTCATCCGTCTGAGACTTTGACTTCACATAATTGTTTTCATGCTTGTTATCATGATTGCCCTTCTGACCAGGGCCAAATAAAAGATATCTTTGAACAAACAAAAAGGATTCAGAAGGAACTCCAATGAGTGAATGTTATTTGTTTTTCTGCTCTACAGTGTGATTATAAGTGAAACAATTCTTCTTGTCTGAACCAAAATTAACTTATGATGACATTCTAAATATGCACTTGAGGAAATACAGTCATTTTGAGGTTTAGGATTTTAAAATATGACATGCAAAAAAGTATCAAGAAACAAAATATTCCAAAATTGTTTGCCTGTTCTCACCTGTTTCATCTTTTTCTCAGTTTTCTGAAGCAGGAAGTGAAAAGACCATGGGTTGATTGCTAAGTCCTGTGATTTTTCAGGAAATTAAACACTTCAGTAGCATGACATCTACAAAAGGAGATGCTTTTGAGAGAAGAGGGAAAGGTATAATACTCTTTTAAATAGCTCTGCTGCCACAAATTAAGAGATGACTCATGATTGATATACAGAATCAAACTAAATGGCTGAGGTTGGAGGGGAACCTCTGGAGGTCATCTTGTCCAACCAACCTGCTCAAGAATGGGCAACCTAGAGAGAGTTGCTCAGGCCTGTACAGACAGCTTTTGAATATGACTGGGAATGGACACTCTATAGGCTCTCTTAATCTGTTCCATTGCTCAGTCTCCCTTACAGCAAAAAAAAAATATTTCCTTATGTTCTGAGGGAATCTCCTGTGTTTCACTTTGTGGCCGTTGTCTCTGGCCCTATCACTGGGCACCACTGAGAAGAGCCTACCTAGATCTGTCCTGTTTCCACCCTTCCTTCAGGTATTTGTATACATTAAGAAGAGACTTCTTTAGACTAGTCACAGTTGTCTCAGCTTTTCTTATAGGATATGAACCCCAGTTCCTTAATCATCTTTGTGGTCACTTCAACACAGAAGTCTACCGAGTTGGTAAAAATTTATTTTCCCTAGTTGAAGATATGTTGACCACACCTGATGATTTTCTTCTTGTTCCTGTGCCTCAAAATGGTTTCCAGGAAGTTAGGAGAGGTTGACCAGCTTATAGTTTCCCTTGGTCCTCCTACTTGTCCTTCTTAGAGATAGAAATAAAATTTGTGTTTCTCCAGTCTTTGAGCAGTTCTCCCAGTTTCCATGATTGATCAAAGATTGTTGAGAGTGGCTTTGCAATGACATCTTTGAGCTCCCTCAATACTTAAGGGTGCATCCCATCAGGGTCCATGAATTCATGTATGTCCATATGGCTTAACCATTGCCAGACATGATCCTCTTCCACCAAGGGTTCATCTCCTTTCCCCTTGGTCTCTGGGACCTAGGATTCCTGAAGATCCCTTCTGCTAGTAAAGATGAGGCAAAGATGACATTTTCTGTATCCTGTGTATCCATGTCCCCTGTCTTGAGTGATGGGCCCACATTTGCTTCAGCTTCTTTTTTGTTGTCTACATACTTATTGAAGCCCTTACTGTCTTTGACATCCCTGGCCAGATTTAATTCCATTTGGGTTTTGGCATTCCTAACTTAATCTCTGAATGGTCAAATGAAGCATCTGTATTCCTCTTAGGTTATCTGCCCTTGCTTCAACCCTCTGCATGCTTTCTTTTTGTGTTTGAGTTTGGCCAGGAGCTATTTGTTCATCCACACAGGTCTCCTGATAATTTTGCCTGACATTATATTTGCTGAGATGCACCCCTCCAGGGATTGCAGGATGTGATTGTTATCACATATTAACTATAATTAATGTTTTTTTAACTATTAATTAACTATTATGAATATTAATCTGCTTTCTTTGGACCCACTTCTCTCCCACATCTGTGGGAATTTTGTGAGCAGATTTTTGAAAAGACCAAAATCTGACATCCAGGGTCAGGAACTTCCTTTTCATCCTCCTTACCTTCAGGATCCTGGACTCCACTATCTCATTGGCACTGAAGCTGAGACTACCTTTGACCTTCACTTCCCAAACAAGACCCTCCTTGATAGTGACTATGAAGTCCAGCAGATCACTTCTTTTCTTTGTTTCCTCTATCAATTAGAGAAAAACGTTGTCAGAAATGCACTCCAGGAACCTCCTGGATCATTTATGCCCTGCTGTGTTCTCTCTCCGGTGATATTTTAATGGCTGAAATCTCCTGTGGGGCCAAGGGTCTGCTAACAAGAGGCTGCTCCCATCTGTCTGTAAAAGACCTCATCAACTTGTTCTTCCTGGTCAGGTGGACTATAGCAGACACCTGCTATAATGTCACCTTTGCCTGTCCTCACTTTAATCCTAATCTATAAACTCTCCTTTGGCTCCTCATCCATTCCAATGCAGAGCTCCGTGTACTCCAGCTGCTCTCTCACATAAATGACGCAGGATTTCCAGGACTAAGACATTTCTACTGTTTCTACAATGTACTGATGATCTGTCAGGGTGGAAGAGCAGAAGTCAAAGTACCATAGAAGAACTTCTCACCATTAAACACATTTTTTAAACATGAAAAAAAAAAAAAAAAAAAAAAATCCATTTAAATGCTTTGTTTTCTGAATGCATTTTTTCAAAGCCAACAAAATCACCTTTCAAATACAGTAAAAAAATCTTAAAAGAAAGCTGAACTTTCTTGTTTGTAATATTTACAGCAGTTAGAATAGTGAGATTTTTCGTTACTTCTATGTGGACCCAAATTGAGTTATTGCTTTTTTTTTTACAAAGCAAGTGATTTAATCTGCCACTTACAAATATTCTCCTTACTTGCTTTCAGTATCCTAGCTAACATTTATATGGTCAGATTAGGTTGCTATGACATTTTCTCTGCTAACTTCAGAAATTAAAATAGTTTAAATGCCTACACTTAGACACCTAGTGTATCTAAATTACTATTGCAGGTAGACTTATTCTTCATAAGGAAACAATAAAGTAATTTACATCTAAGTGTCTTCAGTTCCGTTTATAATATAATGGTATTTTCTTCCAGATTTTGTAGGCTGTTCCACTAACTTATTTTTCTTTTGTACTTGCAAACCTAGTTGTTCCTGTAGTTCAGCATAAAATTATTTAATGAAATAGTATGATATTTTATTTTATTGTTTTGTTTTATTCTTATCAAATAATTTTAATCTTTCCAGATGTGTCATGATATGCAAATTTGACGTTTAACTGTGATTCTTCAATACTTCATTATTTGAGCTTCATTATTGTGCTTGGAAATAAGCTCATCAACTTTCAAGCAATATTCTGTCAGTCTGATAAACGGACATAGTAGCTCTGTTGCCCCTGTATCACTTATCCTCCTCATCTGGACAGGGGAAGAAAAATTTTAATGACGTCTTGTGGGTTAAGATAAGTACAGGGAGATCATGCACCAATTATCCTCATGGGCTAAGCAGACTGAACTTAAAAAAAAAAAAAATCTAATTTTTAGTTACCAAGCAAAAGAGAGTAGAGCAATGAGAAATAAAAATACATTTTATAATGCCTCCCTCCATGCCCTCCTTCTTCCCCAGCTTAATTTTACTCCTGAATTCTATACATCTTCTCCCCAAGCAGCACACAGTGATGGGGAATGCAGATTTTGGTCAGTTCATCACATGTTGTCTCATGTTCTACTCCTTCCTCCTCAGCAGGAGGACTCCTCACACTCTTCCTTTGCTCCAGCATGAGGTCCCTCTCATGGGAGACAGCTCTCCATGAACTTCTCCAATGTTATCTGCGCTGCCATCCAGCAAGACCTGAACAGGCTGGAAAGCTGGGCAGTTAGAAACCAGTTGAAGTTCAACAAAAGCAAGTGTAAAGTCTTGCACCTGGGAAGGAACAACCATTTGTATCAGTACAGGCTGGGGGATGACCTGCTGGAGAAGAGCTCAGTGGAGAAGGACCTGGAGGTCCTGGTAGATGACAGGTTGGCCATGAGCCATCAGTGTGCCATGGTGGCTAAGAGAGCCAATGGGATCCTGGGGTACATCCGGAGGAGTGTAGCCAGCAGGTCAAAGGAGGTGATCCTCCCCCTCTACTCTGCCCTGATCGGGCCCCACCTGGAGTATTGTGTCCAGTTCTGGGCTCCTTGGTTTAAAAAGGACAGGGATCTCCTGGAGAGAGTCCAAAGAAGGGCTACGAAGATGATTAGGGGCCTGGAGCATCTCCCCTATGAGGATAGGCTGAGTAAGTTGGGACTCTTCAGCCTTGAGAAGAGAAGACTAAGGGGGGACCTTATTAACGTTTATAATTATCTTAAGCAGGGGATGCAGGGGGAATCGGCCAGCCCCTTTTCAGTGGTCTGTGGGGATAGGACAAGGGGCAACGGCTGCAAGTTGGAGCACAGGAAGTTCCGCACCAACATGCGGAAGAACTTTTTCACAGTGAGGGTGACAGAGCAGTGGAATAGGCTGCCCAGGGAGGTGGTGGAGTCTCCTTCTCTGGAGATATTCAAGACCCGTCTGGACACCTATCTGAGTGATATGTCCTAGGGAGCCTGCTTTGGCAGGGGGGTTGGACCCGATGATCTCTTGAGGTCCCTTCCAACCCCTACGATTGTATGATTCTATGATTCTATGATTCTATGATTTCCTTCCTTAAAGGATATGGTGCACTGGTTATGTAAATGCATGCAAACAAGTAATGTTGTGGTTTGGGGTCAATATGCCTGTTACAGTGAGGGAATTTGTTGTTGTTTTCCTGGGAAATGTGTTATATTATGCCATAGAATTTAAGTCTTCTGTATAATTTCACAATATTGAGACTATTGTGTTGTTAGGAATTTTGACACAGAGTACTTACAGCCTTTTTTTTTTCCCCCAAAATGATTTCTGAAAAACTGACTTCAACTTCAGAAATATATTACCTGAATCTGCAGAAGAATAGTCTCCACCTCTAATAGTGTGGAGTAGTAGAAATAACGGTAAACAAAAGAAAAAGGAGTTCTGAGAAAACTTTCATGTGGAGTGGAGCTCCACATTAACAATGTATACATTTTATTGTTCTAGTAGCAGTACTAGAAAAATCATCACAAATGTGGCATAGCTTCCTAGAGTAAAACCACATTTATCTGTGAAAGGCAAGGACATTGATTAAAATAAATCTGCTCTTGAAGACTAGACATAATGGCTACCAGGACTGAATTTCAGTTTCAGGACATGTATAGCTTAAAACTTCACCAAAAAAGGGTAAGACAGAAGCAGAGAAGTTGAAGGGCAGTAGAATTTAGTCAAATACACAAGAAAGTTAATTTAACAAAAATTACCAACGCATTGATAAATCTCAAACATGAATGTTAAAGGGATTTGACATTTAATAGCTGGAAAATTCTTCTTATTTCTCTATGACATTAATAAATTCTGGGAATTAAGCAGCCAAAAATCAATGTAAAATGTGATGGAAGTGAGGATAGGCAATTGTGTGTAACAGAAGTCGGTACTTAGAGTAATTAGAATGAGCTTACTAGGAAAGCAGAGAAAAAGAGTGTTGAAAAGTTGGATCTCAGAGACAAAAGGCTACACTGAAGTACTGGAAAATACATTAGTAAATCATTAGAAGGAAGACTCTAACATACACATGACAACAACAGCATAATAAAAATGAAATCTGAAAGAACAAATAGACAATACTTATCCAGCACAGAAGGGTCCATAAGAGGGAGGGAAATTTTCTTTGTCTATGGCAAAACATATTGTTTCCCAATTGGATGGGAAACAACCAAACTGAGAGACAAAGGACTCAAATAACGATTCCTTAAACGCTGTGTGATCATTTCCTGTGCTAAGAATAACTTTGATTTCACAACCTCATCAACATTGATCATGTTAACGTTTGCCAAATTTTGAAACAAATTTATTGCAGACAAGCTGGCATACTTTCTGGACATTTCCAAATACTGTTTTATAGCATATTTCTAACCTGGAACACACAACTTCAACCCATAGTCACAACAAGGGTGTTATACAATAGATACACAAATGATACCATGTGTGTTCAGTAGGAAAAAACATCCAGTGGGAATTATACATGCAAATCCCACACTTCCTTCTTAGGAGCTCAGATGAGGCCTAAAACCATATTATTCACTACTATCCAGACTTGTTTACTTCACAGTTCTTTACTATGTTAAGAAATTTTGTACAATTTCATATTTACAGTTTGAGTTAATTGTTGCAGATAGTTTCTTGGTGTTCTGAAACAAGACTTTTATATTATCACACTACTGAGTGGCATGTCAGCATTGGATACACTAGAAACATTTTTAAAATAAGTCTGTTATTTATTAATAAAAACATGATATATATTTTTTCTGAACTTTAGAGTTATATTTTTGTACATCTATCAAAACAAATAAAAGTTCATCTAAATCCCAAGAGTTTAGTTATCAGAATATTACATTTGTATGAATTTATAATTACTTTAAAAATAGAAGTTTAAAAGTTTACTTTTCAGGCACATTGGGTTTAGATAACTCTTTGGGTCAGGAATCTTAGCAATAGTATCCAAATAAAATCTGAAAGGCAGGCAACCGGAATCCCCTTAGAAGAGATCCTAAGACATAAAAGCCAATGAGTCTAGCTTCCTTCTGTGAGAAAGTAGTATAGGGACTGTCAGGTTTCATGTGGGAGGTCAAGGTGTATGCTGTGTGGCTTTGTGTGGTGGGATGGTTTTGTAGCAGTGGGAAGTCCATCTACTACCGCAGTGATTACACTGGATTATGGATTATACCCATCCTCTGCTGTTGCAGGGAAAGTGAACCAGGACTGACCATTGCCACCCATTGTGGAAGTCATGGGGTATGGAGGAAATAGGCAGTACAAAGCAGCCAGCCTTGAACACACTTCCATATACATAGAGTACCGGGATCGAGTTTGTTGGGGTTTTTTCCCTCAAAAGATAGGCATTTCTTTTATACCAATCTCAATTTTGAATTGTCATGATTTGGTTTAACCTGTTAAAGCATTTCATTCAAATGAAGTAATTGTGTTTGCATGCTTTCATTTTAACATTCTGCCCTACTATTTCCATTATTCCTAGATAAATATTTTATCACATCTAGTCCAGCCATGCACAACCAGGAGAGACACCCTGTATGCATGTATATCTATATAAATCTGAGGTTAGAACATTATTCATCATTGAAAGCATAGGAATCACAAAAAGTGTGACTTCAGCTCTAACAGTACTCATCAAGTGGTAGATAGTCACTTGCTCTAATTGGACAAATAAAATAGAATCACAGAAACATCCTTTGCTTAAATGGTTCATTCCATGAAGGAAGGAAAAGGATGCAACAGTATTCAGATAATTTTGGTAATTTTGCAGCATCTCTGTGTAAAAAAGAGCTTGAAAATGTTTTCTAAAACACCGTATGTTCTTGAAATACATATTGAATTATATGACTGTATCTACAAGGATACTCAAACTTTAACCTGCTTTCATATTTGACAGATTTTATACTGCAAGCACCAGGAAATGCATGGGTTACGTGGGTCAGGCACAATAATCCAGCTGAATACATAAGCTATAAATGTATGTTAAGGTGATCTTTCCTTTCAGGGGTGTTGTGGTGGACAGCAAGCTGAACCAGTCAGCCACGGCATCAAAGGCCAATCAGATCCTAGGCTGCATCCACAGGGGCACTACTGTCTAAATAGGGAGGTGTGATCATCCCACTCTATGCAGCAGTTTTCAGGTCACACCCAGAGTACTGTGTCCAGTTCTGGTCCCCAAAGCTGGTTTTTTTTTGGTCGTTGTTGGGTTTTTTTTTTCTTTTTAAAAAAAAAAAAAGTAAAGGTGGACAGGATCCAAACAAGACTACAAAGATACTCAAAGTCCTGGAGAACCTACCCTGTAAGGAAAGACTGAAGTAGTGGTGTCTTTTTACCCTGAGAAGACTCCTTACTGTTATCCAGTGGATAGAAAGGGGATGGTGATTCTACACAGGGAGCCACATAGAGAAGATGAGGAGCAAACTTAGTTGTAGTAAAGAGAGTTTGTTCAACTTGTTTATCTCTTTGAAAGTTTGTAGAAAGTCTCTGAAGTTAATTAATGGAAGAATCTTTCAATAACATGTTATGCTTTTTCTATATGAGGAAAATGCATTCATAGAGTTCCAATACTGGCAATTAGTCCAAATACTAATTGCCTGAGGATCTGTTGATACAGATCATTAACAATCAGACAATGGAAACAGGGACCGTGTTTTCAGTCTTGCATAATATTAGTTTGTGATCTTCTGGAGTATCAGTGTGATTCATTCCATATAAAAACTTTTGAAATCTCTGTTATTCTGGACTTGACATGTTTTTTTTATTCAATTTCTGTTGCTAAAACTATAGTAATTTTACAGCACTTATAAATACACTCTATTAAAATGTGGTCCTTTGAGTAGCTATAAAAACAGTTGAATTCATATTCAGGAACAGTTTATGTTATTTCAAATATGCAAATTTACCTGGATTATATTCAGAGATCTGTGAAATGTCCAGATTGTTCTCCTTTCAGTGTGAAACTTTCTGAGGGTTAGACTAACTGAAGAAGAGGACCGAGGAGGGAAGACCCTGGTGAGGTCCAGGATTACTTGCACATAGGTTTTCTGGCCTGCTTACTGTCTTTGCTTTACACTCTCCAATTTCCTTTCTCCTTGTCAACTTGCAGTCGCAATGTGGAGATGATCACCCCCACAGTCTGTTCACATGACACTCAAGGCTAGGAGGTGCTGGTTGATTTCTCCCTTGCCTTCCTTCCCAGATTTCTACCATTATGTCAGCAACTCTGCAAATGTTATCTCCTCTCCTTTCTGAGGATGGGACAAAGATTTGTTTTCTCATTCTGTATGGCAATGCTCTATAGAGTGGCTACACCATCCTCACATTCCATCAAATACTGTGCACAGAAAAATTGTACAGAAAAGACCCCCAGATTACCACATGGGATCTATTGGAGCTGGAGACATATTTTTTCTGTAGCATGGACTCCATCATATATATATTTTTACACTTATTTTGTCTTTTATGAGTACCAGAGATTCTATGGTTTTTTGTTGTTAGATGCAATTGTTTGGCGGGGTTTTTTGACAATAAATGAGATACAATATCATTTGGATTAACTAGTTAATTTGCTATTATATTTTTTGTGCTCCAAGAATATCCCCTAACTAATTCTTGACACAAAAAAAAAAAAAAGTAGTTTTTTTAAGTAGAAAAAATACATTCCTTAGGGTTTTCTTCTACAAGTGATAAAGTATAGTACTCATTAATGTTAGTTTAATGAAGTTAGCAATGTTGGTATGTGGTGCGGTTTAGCACCAGCTGGCAGCTAAGGACCACACAGCCCCTCAGTCACTCTCCACAGTGGGATGAGGGAGAGAATCAGAAGAGTGCAAGTGAGAAAATTCATGGATTCAAATAAAGACAGTTTAATGCTTAAAGCAAAAAGCCATACACTGCAACAAAGAAAAAAAAGAATTAATTAATTGCTACTCTTTGGCAGGACCTTTTTCAGCTACGTCCAGGAAAGAAGGGCTCCATAATATGTAATGGTTACATGGGAAGACAAACACCATTATTCCAAGTGCCTACCTCTTCTTCCCTCTTCCCCCAGCCCCTTATATACTGAGCATGTTATCATATGGTACAGAATATCCTTGTGGTCTGTTAGGGTCAGCTGTCCCAGCTGTGTCCCTGCCCAGCCCTCCCAGGCTACTCAATAGTGGGCTGGGGTGAGAAGCAGAAAAGGCCTTGACTCTGTAAGCACTGCTCAGAAATAGCAAACCCACATATATATTATCAACACTGTTCTCCGCACAAATCCAAAACAGCCCTATACTAGCTACTAGAAAGGACATTAGCTCTATCCTAGCCAAGATCAGAACAGTATGTTTAGATCTCCCACAGAAAGCTTTTACTTTGAAATTTTCTTAAAGCCAGTAAAAGTGAGCGTAAACATCTAATGTAAAAATTAAATTAAACCCAAATCTTATTTTTTTTAAAGTTGCTGCTGGCATGGATGGTATAAACATACAGATTCAGAATTCATTTGGCCATTAAATAAATATAACATTGTCCTAGCACCAGCATATTTACACTATAAAATTATATTAGCAATTGTTTCCAAGTCTCTCTAGGATTCCATTTATATTTTTAAATAATATGCATTGCCTGCTTAAGGAACATTACTGCTTGTTACCAAAATGTCTGATTAGTTCATTCGTAAATAATTATAGCCATGTTTCAGTGCTCTGAGGATAGTACAAGACATGAGTTTTCAAGAAATATTATCCTACTGTTCTGGACTCATAGCTGGCCAGAAGAACTTTCCTATCTTCAGCTAAGCAGGGAGACAGATCCAAAAGGAAAAAGCGAAAAAAAATAAAAAGTTTACATCTCATTTCCAACAGAGGTGAAGGACTGGAAAACATCCAGCTCTTGCTGATGTCAAAGATTGTTAGTACTTATTCAGTTCCACTGATACTTAGAAAACTTTGGCAATGAATGAAAGTATTCACTAGAGGGGAAATAGTATTTGAAGAGTCCAAAAATAAACACAGGCTATGTTTATTTTACTGAATTTAGTACTTTCAAGTAGATAGAAAATTTTACGAGGAGGATTTTTATGATTTGACAGTTTTATGATAGTAGAGAAAAAAAAAAGTGCAGTCATTTCAAGCTATTCCCAATATTTTATAAGACTAGCAGTCTTAAGGACAACACAAAAAAATCATTTAAGAAAGGACCTTGGCAGTTCATTTACCCCATTTTCCTGCCTCGAGGCAAAAATCACATACATCAAGTCCTTTCAGAACAAGTACTTGTCAGGCCTGCTTCTGAAGACTTCCTATGACAAAAATTTGACGGTTTCCCAAGTATTCTAATCTAATGCTTCCTTATATTTCTTAAAGGAAAATGTCCCATTTCCCTCTCATTCACAATAATTTAATGCATTCTTCTTTTTGCTGTCTTACATAGGTTTGAAGAACAATTATTGTCATCAGGTGTTTAATCTAGAGTTTTCATTTTTCTAAACTAAATATCCCCATTTCCTTAATCAGTTCTGTACACTTCACATTTTCTAAATCTCTTTTTTTCTCTCAATGTATTTTTTTGTTTCAATTGGTCTATATCCTTCTTGAATTGTATGTATCCCAAAATTATGTACACGACTGGAACTGATGACTTACCACTTGCCATGTAGGATGGAAAAATAAACTCATTTTATTTCAAACAATACATGTATTGTACACTCCAGTGTATTTTCCTTTTTCAAAACAGTGTGAAAAAACATTTAATTTATTTTTCACTGGAACTTGCCGTTCTGTTACTCATTTCCACTGCTTACCCTTTAGTGTTGCATCTTGTATTTCTGCAGCCAGTTATCATAAGTATAAAAATTTTGCATTTTTCCTTATCAAATCTGAGTATCTAAGTTGTTGATGTCTGTTTGACTTAAACTTATCATCTAAATGGCTTTCAAATCTTCAACTCGTCCTCACCAAAATCAATAAAATACGTTCTTTTCATACAAGTTTTTAACCTGGAGATCCAGGGGAAAAGAGTAATCCTTTAGTTTGACCATAAATAAATAAATAATAAATACTCTCACCGTGGTTTTAGAAAATAGGTCAGATGACAAATATGCTACAAGTGCCATTTCTGGTTATTTAAGGGGTTATAGAATAACTAGTAGATGTAGATTGTCTTTTGTCAACATTGCAGATTTCTAAGTTCAGGTTTGATGAGTCTTAATCCTTCAATGAAAAGAGTTTTTACTTTCTGGTCTGATACTAAACTATACTCCAGCATATTTAGGTTTAACTCTCACTCTGTTACAGACTCTCTCAGTTGTCTGGGATAACACTTGTGGGTATGTTAGTGTTGTAGAATCAACTCCTAAAAACAGTGTAGTGATGCTGGCATGACAGTCTGCTTCAACTCACTCTGATGCTTATCTAGCTGTTATATATGTCATTATGCCACATATACAACACATTCACACAGGAAGGGGACAATAATGCTTTTTATTTCATGTTCAAAATTTCTTTTAGAAAAGGGATTTTCTGTCTGTTTGCAAAATGCATACCACAGTGAATCGTTATTCTCAATACTATCTTATGTTAGGATCATAAAAGTAGATGAAGATTTACATTATTCCTTTTTTTTTTCTTCCCAAATGCCTCATTGAAAAAGCTTTCAAAGCAGTCATAAATATAGCTTTATAAAACTAAAATATAACTAAAGGAAAATGCACCACCATTTTTAATGCAGAAATCACAAAGTCTTGTTCTAGATATCTTAAATTATGAGACTACACTTGAATGTTGAAGTAGAGACTCCATATTAAGAAAACTGAATAGAGAAAATATGTAGAACTAAGTTCATGTAGAACTAAGGAGAAGTGAAGGTTCTCTGAAGTTTTCAGATAAATGTTTAATGTTTCACGTTTCACTCAGTGGCAGTGCTCTTTCAACTCCCTTTCAAACAACTGCCTTCAATCACCTTGTTCAGTGAAGTCCCTTCAGCCCAAAGAGCCTTGACATTTTGTAGGGGCAATATCCTAGCTGAGCTTTCCTCACCAAACATTGATCTCCACACCTCTTGCTGAATGATTGATAAAGTTGGTGGAAACAGATTACACATCCTAACTTAATGGATGGACACACTTTATCCTGTTTAATAGCTTTATCCTGGGGACAAGGGAAAGAACAACTTTAAAAGAAATAGTCATGCATTAGGTATAAAACTTAAACATCAGAAACCATGTAATTGACTCATTTCCACATATTTGCCTGTAATTATGCCTCTGAAGAATTAAATTTTAAGAATAAAGCTGCTATAATGCAAATTCTAACCTAATGCTTGGCTTACTGTCATGAAAATGTAAAGCCCAGTTAGACAACTGCTAACATTTCTGATTCTGACCAGCTCCCTACAGATCAGCCTGCAGTACCTTAGAGCTACCTTAAAGCAGCATAAAGGGAAGAGGATTGCCTGTTTTCAGATTCATCTGATCTGTAGAATGAACAGGTAAGTCCAGTGTTTGTTCTAAGTATTTCACTGGCCCTAGCTCTGTTAAAAGAGATTGGGACCCTAGACATTAAAGGGGGCTGGGGGGCGGGAAGGAAGATCTGAATCATAAACACTGGAGGCAGGGGGAGAAGATTACTAGTATTGGATTGCTGGGTTCAGTGGGTTACTTTGAGAATTTTTTTTCAGTACCCCTTTTGATGCAACATTAACTTTTCAATAATGTTGTTATAAAAATGTCTGCCTCTCCCCCTCCCCCGCCCCTCCAACCTTTAATATCATCTTTCTACATCATATAAAGGATAAAAGTCATAAATGATGATATGTCATGGTATAAAGTTTCCGTTGATACAAGGTTGGAAAGGCTAGAACTTTTTAGTGGTGTGGATCATTCCTTCTATCATGTATGTAGTAAACACTGTAACGTGAAATGGTTTCGTTATTTATTCTCTGCGTGTTTTAAAATTAGATGTAATTTATTGTCCTGGTTTTCAGCTAGGATAATTTTAATTGTCACAAGAAACTGGGAGAGGAAACTGACAGGACAGGTGACCCAAACTAGCCAAAGGGATATTCCATACCATATGACATTATGATCAGTACATATAAGGGTCTGGACAGGGAGAAGGGGATGCTTGGGGACGGGCTGGGCATTGAGTCAGTTGAGCAAATTGCATTGTATGATCACCCACTCTGTAAAGTCTAAGTACTGTTGCTGTCATTTTCCTCTTTTTGCTGTCCCAGTGTATTGTCCTTTTCCAAATCTGCTAGTTTTATCTTTTTCTTCAGATTCTCTTCCTCATCCCAGCAGGGGAAAAATGAGCCACTGGACAAGTGTTGCTCAGCTGCAAGCTGGGGCTAAACCATGACATTTACCTTATAAAATATGTTCCTAGTTCCAGCGGGAGCAAAGCAAAGGGCAAACTAGTAATGGTTTAGAAAAAAATAATCTGTGCAACAGTCCCTTATATCACTACTGTGTCCAAACTGTAAAGCCTGAAGGAGGATTTAGTTGAAACTTAGCTGTCTTCATTGTATTTCAAATGTTCCTACAACTTTAAACTTTGAGGCAACTGAACTCTTTAAAGAAAGTTATGAGTTTATTTGATTTGAAAAGTTTAGAAGTCTCTGAAGGTGTGATACTTGCTCTAGCTTTGGATAGCTGTAGTATAGGGAACAGAAAGACCTATACATATATAGGGCAAGACTGGCCTATTTTAGACATCCCTTACTATAGGGTGAATCATACTACATGGAGTGACATTCTTCTCTTCATTAACTCTAAAGTGAGACTCAGCTGGGTTTCTGCAGTATAAGGCTTTACAACAGAGATGACTGAAGTTAATGCAGAGACATCACACATCCAAATGTCCTTGTTCTATTCGTTTTAGCAACTTCCCAGCCAAAGTAGGGGAGCATATGGCTTGCCTGGCTGTTCTTTCACCTAAGGCTCTTCCAGATCTCAATTAAGAATGTCTTCGTATTAATTATTAAATAAATAAATACATTAAAAAGAAAGAATAATGAAAATATTAGTGATAATAAAATAAATGATACATTAAAATTTTAAACCAGCTTTGGGGCACAATTTCTATAATAATTTAGTAACAATAGAATTTACCAAAAATGCAATTAGCAGCAGGCTTAATCATTATCACTCCTTATATATTAAATAATCTCCTAAGAATTTTCCTTTTAAAAAATTCTAAGGGAACAAAGGTAGGAAAAATTAAATTCTTTATCTTTCCTTCTGTGCTGCACTGCTACAAAAATTCAAGACCTCTGGGACTGGAAGGTGACATTATTATGGGGAGGATGATTCTAGGCAAGATACAGACTTACAGATTCTCCCTCAAAATTTTAATTGAAAAGGCTTTTCACCAAGCTTAGTCTATAAAGTAAGTAACTAAATAAGTAGGTAAAGAAAGCAAGCCTCTAAAACTGAGGATCAAGGAGCTCTAATGGGGCCCTAGGTCAGATAATTTTGTTTGTATGTTTTGATGAAACTTTGCAAAATTGCATAGCAAAATTATATTTCTCAAAACTCTCAGACAGGAATATCTTTATTTCAGAAGTCTGGGACTACAGAGGGAAATGTCAACATTCTACTGAAATTTATTAAATAAATCCATTGAATTTATAAAATCACATTAAATTTCAAAGTAAATTATTTATATAAAAAATAAGATAGGGCTGAAGCAAGTTTATACATTTGATGGAAATTTATAAAATATTAAATTTTATATCTCACAGTTACTATAGTAATAGAAAATGAAAGACTTTAAGACATCATGGTTCATACACTTAAAGATTCATTTTGTGGGTAGATTGAGACAGTAAAGATATGCAAGGAAGCTGAACACTGACAGTAACAGAAGTTTTGCTGGACATCCTTAACCTGTCATGAGTAAAGTAAAGCATTATATAAGTAAAATTAGCTGTCTGTCTCCAGTTTTAGCTCATGATTTTGTCTTATTCTTGCTTTCCTTGAATTCTGAACACTTTTTGCTCTTTTTCTATATTTAATTCTTAGTGTTTCACACATTTTCTTTTTCTTTGTTTCTTTTGTTGTCTATTTTTTATTTCTGTTCTATTTTCCTTTCTTGTTTTAAAAACCCTTGTTTCTTTTTCTTTTAGTATCTAAGTTATCTGTATTCAAGCCCTTTTCTTTCTTTGTGATATTTGTTACTCTCATTTCTGTAGGTTTAGAATTTTTTTTTATTTTATTTTATTTCATCTTTTTTTTTTTTTTATTTTTTTTTTTCTTTTTTTTTTTTTTTTTTTTGCATTAGCCTGTTTTTCTAAAGAAGCTTGGCTTATGCAAACACTGCTTTTCCAGTTGTCTATCTGTCTCACCTCGGTAACTTCTGAATCTGATGGCTCATTAAGCAAAACTGACAAGAGAGTAGTACAGAGTCCTACAGATAAGGCATTTCCCAATAGGTTTGGGAAAACTGGCAGTTGGCTGGAGGGCAGAGATCCAAATCAATGTCCCATCAAATGAAAGGCAGTTTCAAGAACCCAGTTCTGAGAAGCAGCAGCCAAAGACTCTGGTGCTGCAGTCAGCCAAGCCAGGGCTCGCCTTGCCAAGCAGGTGAGGAACATGGGTGGGCAGCAGCAAGACGAGAATGTATGTCAGCAATCTGCAGGAAATTTGGCAGCTTCTTTAGTTTTGTTGTTCATCAACTTTTATCTTCTCCTCTTCCTCCTGCACCATTGAAGTTAAGCTAAGCCAAATGCTTTGACTCTGCAGAAAGCTGTTGTGGTGCTCAAGCTGCTGGACATGTTCCTGATATTCATGACAGCTGATTTTAGTGATCAGATCAGGAGATAAACCTCTATTCTGTGAAAAACAGATAGTTAGAATTATGGCTAACAAATAAATGTTTTTTGAGGACTAATGATCCCAAAATTATTGCATAAGAGAAGCCAAATCAGTAACATAGTTTGTAAAAGCAGAAACAATTACATTTCTCTATTTTTATTGTACAAGAAATGAAAACCTTATGTTGTTAATTCAGCTACATTATCTTTCATTTGAAGAATTAAAGTATTTAATAATCTTATTAATTCCAAAAGGCAAAACACACCCCACACCCCCCTAGTCTGATTGAAGCTAGAAAATTGGGATTCCCAGGTCATCACTTGAAACAGCTGAAGTACAGCAGAAGGAAAAAGAAACATGCAGCAAGTGCACTGTAGTATACACAGGGATGATGGATGGATGGAAGGATGGATGGATGGATAGAGAGATAGATAGATGCATGCTTCAGCTGAAGATATATGCATGAATCTTCAGCAAAAGCACATGTAACACAAGAAGTCAACAAGAAGTAGCTAACAGGAAAGCTAAGTAAATTCTATACATTCAGCAATTTATAAATTAAAACTAAAGCAAACAAAACAACATAAACAAAAAAAAATCCCAAAACAAAATAAAACAAACAAAAAGAGATAACACTTCAAGGAGGGACTAGAACTCTCTTCTCTACAGCAAGCATCACAAGAATATACAGTCTGTTCTCCCAAATTTCCAGTGACTTTGTGAAATTATGCTTGTTTTCTAGATTTCCAGATTTTTCGTAGATTTCCCCTCATATCCTAATAAAAGTGTAATTGATAACTTAGATGCTACAGTCTTGTGAAAATGAAAGTAAATAAATTTATACTTAATCCATATACACTGTAGATGGCATAGAATTAAAGTTCCAAAATCATAGAATCATAGAATCATAGAATCATAGAATCATAGAATCATAGAATGGCATGGGTTGGAAGGGACCCCAAGGATCATAGAGCTCCAACCCCCCTGCCACAGGCAGGGCCACCAACCTCCAGGCCTGGAGCTACACAAGGTTGCCCAGGGCCCCATCCAACCTGGCCTTGAACGCTTCCAGGGACGGGGCATCCACCTGCTCTCTGGGCAGCCTGTTCCAGCACCTCACCACTCTTTCTGTAAAAAACTTCCCCCTAATATCTAATCTAAACCTTCCTTCCTTTAGTTTTAATCCATTCCCCCTTGTCCTGCCATTATCTACTCTTTTAAAAAGTTGAATCCCCTCCTGCTTATAAGCTCCCTTCAGGTACTGGCAGGCTGCAATGAGGTCCCCCCTGCAGCCTTCTCTTCTCCAGGCTGAACAAGCCCAGCTCCCTCAGCCTCTCTTGGTAGGGGAGGTGCTCCAGCCCTCTAATCCTCTTTTTGGCCCTCCTCTGAACCCGCTCCAGCAGTTCTACATCATTAAATACCATAGCTATATGTGAGAAGTGGCCCTAATTCACTTTTCTTCCAGTTACCTTATTTAGAAAGGATGCATTTGAGTGAGATATTGTAGTCCCTACACAATCCAATCGGTGTATGTGAAGCGTATACAGAGCATATCTCAAATCAGGTTTCACAACAGAAGTATGCAATATATTATTTACTTTCTGGATCACTTTATATCTCTGCTGAGAGCCAAACAACTTCATCTAGATAGGTATGAAGGAACTGGAGAACTTGCAGAACAACAGGGAAAGAGCTAGTAAGTTTATGAAACATCAAAAGCTGATATGTGCTAGAGTTTTTGTCCTTCTCTTGCACAGGTGAGGGCAGGAATAAAAGTAGGTTACAATTTTTGTTTTGATAAGAAAATTTATGAGAAAATAATCTATGTTTTGGAGGCATCTATGGCCTCTAGTGGTCTTACCCATGTTCCCTTAAAAAAATACTATTTTATTACAAACTCAGTATAATTTGAACAGGGACATCTAGATCTATAAAAATAAATGAGAATGCGCTTGCCAAACAATACTGAAAGCAGTCTCTAAAATGAGGATATATATGACACACATCAACTTGGGGCTTACAGAAATGATTTGGAAGATAGCTCTCTATTCACACTTGTCTCTATAATTCTCAGTCCTCTCCCAAATTCCTGGTGTTCATATTCCATCCTATTCTTTATTACCCTTAATTCCACTATACTAGAAATGCTCACAAGAATGCAATGATTTAATAGCCCTCTTAGCCACTGGCCCTGCTGTTACAGCTATCACCATTTACAATCTGTAATCAAAGCGGGATTTTTAAAGCTTGTCTTTTTGATATTCTACCGAATTCTAAGATCATCACTGCCAAAAGGTTTTTCTTCACAATGAGGCACATGTATTTACATTTTATTTATTTACTCTGAGCTCCAATAACTGTATATATAGGTGTCATAAAATAATCTCATCTAGATCATGTCTTTTAATTTTTTTAAATTTTTTTTTTTAAATTACAACATTTTTCAATCTCTGATGCATGGAAATATTTGAACAGGTTACATACTTTGGATACCAGCTTTCCTACTCTAAAAACAATGAGCTATTGTATACTCAGCTAAAAATCATCACAGGTAATTTCAGTGTAAGCCTGTGTGATCGTACCGTTGTGCAACTTTGTTCCAAACTATTAAAAGCCACTGAATTTGTATTCTGTATTTAAATCTTGAACTGAATTCAAAACAACAATAACATAAGAACCAACCCAAAACAAATACAAAGCCAAAACAAAACAAAACAAATACCCCCCAAAACTGAACAAAAACCAGAAAACTTTTAGGATAGCTGATCAATCACTGCCTCCAGCTAAACAAAGCCCTCATTTTTCCTCCAGCAACAAAGGCAGCAACTACTTTCTGTAATTTACATGCCTACAGTTTACAGTTGTTTATTTCTATATTCTTTTAAACATTGGGTCTTTTCAAAGAGGGTACAATTTTCCTCTTTTAGATCAAAAGGACAGGAAATGGTGTATTGAATTTAAAAAAAAAAAAAAAAATCTTTCTGCTGGAGCGTAAGTAATGATTAAATGAGAATTCATGAAGTAACAGTTTTATTCAGTTGCTGTTACTGTCATCACCCTGTTTACACACTGAACTGAATTACCTCCTGTGCAGTATCTCTGTGTAACTCCAGCAACACAGCCATCGCTGAAGCTTGTTTCACCAGTTTCAGATACTAGCCAAAGTGCATAGAAAGGCTCTTTGCCTACTGTTGTTGAGCTAGTGCTAACAGAAATAGGAAAAAATTACTGCATGGTTTAGCTAGAAATACACGACGTTGCAGCAAGCACAGGGGGCACAGAGAGCTGAGGCATTCCTCTTGGCAGTGGTGAGACAACAGGGGAATTGAGAGCAAAGGTCATGGTGTGATGATCTCACTGTGTGACCCTAATTTAAAATTTTGTTTTGTGTATGTCTGAAAGCGAGCACTTATGCATGAGATACAACTTTGGGAGAGAGGAGAAATTATTTTTGAGTAAAATATCTCATGCTAGTTCTTTTTTTTTTTTTTTCCTCCCCCCTTAAAACTGTAATCAGTCTTAAAACCACAAAGTTAAATTCTATTGTAGACTAAGTGACATGACTGTTAAGTAATGACTGCAGTAACACAGAAATGCCATTCTGTCATTTGACAGAAGAACAAACTTATCTACACTTTAGGTGAGAATGAGGATTTAGCATAGACTTTTTACTTTAATAACAAGTATATTTTTATATTAAAATTTCCAGATCATAAAACTGACTATTTTTTAGGTAAGCCACACCATGAAATAAACTGTCTGAAGCCCCTTTCTTGTCTCCAATACATATGTATTTGCAGAAAATAAAAAGAAGCCAAATCCCCACACTGTAATCCAGTAACCCAGTATTTTGTTTGCAGTGGTGCTTCAACTTTGCTTCTTTTGATCTCACACCTTCTTTCTCATTGTCAATCATGAGTTGTTGATTTTTTTCAACTGTGGAGTTGTATAATATTATTATGTAAATGTTTTCTTATCCTCTGCTGAGATGTTGAGCACTACTGCAGAGCTCTGTGACAAAATGTGAGGGCTTGAGACCTGACCTTTGGGTGAATACATTTTAACCAGGAGATTTTATTACCATTCATAGGACTACCAGGGACTATTTCTCCTATGCTTCATTTAAAAAAGTGGATCAGCTCCTCCATACGGCTCAGGTTAACAGTGCCTATCAGAAAACTCTGCTCTGAATTCCTTAAGTTATGTCATCCCAGGCTTGTCAGCCTTCACGCACAACCACAGTGAGAAACATCTAACAAGGCTCATACAACCTGTTGAGCAGTTCCACCCATATGACTGATTATGCTGAGTCCATCAATCAGCTTTCTCACACAAGGCATCATCCTCAACTGCTGAAGCACAGACACTGAGAAGTACTTCTTACTATGTTTAAATTGTTCTTGAGGCTAAAAGCTCTCTTTCAGGCAATGCTCAGAAGTTTACTACATTTAGAATAGAGAGGAGAAAGGATGTCATAAGAAAGCAGATTTTCAGTCTTGCTCATTAATCTTATATTTTTTACTCATCTTTCAGAATTAGAATAGCTTGGGAAAAGCTACATAATTCTTGGCATCAGATTTAGGTTCATCTTTCCTTTAGTCCTGTTTAGAGTTACAATTCCTCGCTTGACAGGAAAACAACCAACTTATATTCTCCCTTAATTCATTCCAAAGCATGTTAGCCTTAGAGACATTTATCTGAAGTGAGTGAGTTGGGAAAAATTACTCTTTTCCCTTTGTTCAGCAAAGGAAAGCTATGATGTTTATCATTATGCAGCCTGTCCTCTTAACAGATTTTAAAAGAGAAGAATATGTCACATTCATCTGGAGGCTTCAGCCAAATCAGGTAAGTGCCATCTCCTGAAATCTGCTTTTAGGGTCTAATTTTTAATTTCCCATTAACAATTCTTAAACCATCCATTTAAAATACTACTGAGTGGAAAAGTTAAATAAAACCCTTCCCAATTTTGTAGAAGTTACAACTGGAGTTGTAATTATGTCCTCAGAACATAATTATTTAGAATTTTTACATTAGTGGATGTCCCAAACAGGCAGAATTAATAAGAATTTAGGTTAATTAGCATCAAGCTTTAAAAATTTTTACTATATAACTTCAGAGAAGAGAGAGAAGGGTCAATTTAAGGCCAGGACTTGGTAGTTTAACATGCTTGTTCTTTATTTTTTTGGTCATCTGGGATGTGAGTAGCTTTGCAAAAGACAAAAGCTTTGATGTACAAGCCCTAGAATTATTCATACACAATTTGATGAGCAAAGGATACTAATAGCTTTTCAAAATAGAATTTGCAAGCTCAAAATTAACATTAGCCTTATACCAAAATATAAAATACAGACTTAGTCATAAGAGAATGACCAGTATGGAATTGTTTTTGTTTAGTCTGGAGAAGAGGAGGCTGAGGGAAGACCTTATCACCACCTACAACTATCTGAAAGGAGGTTTTAGAGAGGTGGGTCTCTTCAGCCAGGTGATGTGTGATAGGAAAAGGGGAAATAGCACAATGCTGCACCAGGGCAGGGTCAGATTGGATGTTAGGAAAAAAAAAATACTGAAAGAGTTCTTGGGACCTGGAACAGGCTGCCCAGGGAGGTGGTTGAGTCACCTTCCCTGGCTGTGTTTAAAAAAGGATAGATCAGGTACTTAGGGATATGGTTTAGCATAGGACAGGAACTGTTGGACCTGATGATCTTAAAGGTCTTTTCCAACTTTGTGATTCTGTGAATTAAAAGCAATTGTTGTTCTATATATAGTCTAGCTAGTAAGAATACTTTTCATAGAGTTCAAAGATCATAAAAGATATATATTTGAATATGAAGCTTTCAGTTTATTTTCCAGCATCTCTCTCCAAGTTTCTTGACAGATTTGAGCAATAATAAATAAATAAATAAATGGTGGGGAGTAAAACAGGTCCCTGACTTAGGATAAGAAAGAAGAACATGGTCACAGATGAATACTGCAAAAGAACAGAAAATAAATTGTACACATTGAAAGAAAATGTTTCTCATCCTCTGAGAAAGAATAAACATTATTAATGGAATAGTATGACCTGGCAAGACCTCTTAAGATAACTGAATTTGGGAATTTGCAATTCGTATACCGGCTGTATTTTCTAATGCAGTGCATTGACTTTCCAATTACCAAAGGTCTTTTATTTTGCTATTTCAAAAAAGATAGCATTTCTATTTACTTTCAAAGTGGTGGTAAACAGATTTCTGTCACAAACTGACACTTCTATGAGTTGATGCTACAAATTGGTTACTCTTGTGGTTCATTTTGCTCCTCTTGCAAGCTATTTCGAATGAAATGGGATATTCTCTGGAAGAGTTTCCTTCACTATCTACTGAATGAGCTTGGACACCTATACCAAAATAATTTCTGAATTACAATAAAAAGGCTTGGTGAGTCATGTTCATAAAGTCTTATTCTGTTTTCCAGAACTGTAATCAAAGGCACTCCTCCATTTATTTCTCAGGATCCCACTAGTATCAAACATCAGAAGAGATCATTCTTTCCACAGCCCTTTTTATTTAATGAATGTTTGAATACTCACAAGGGTGGCTAGTATTTTTCTGGAGGTTTGCAATAAAGCACTGAAATGGGATCCAGTCACAGGATTTTCATTAGCATATATCTGATTTTGAGAAGTGGGGGGACATCCTACAGTTGCTGGATAGAAATAATCAAGCCATGTATAATTTGTTGTGTTATATAGGGGCTACAACAGAATAATGTAACTAAGTTTAAACTAACAGTGATTTTTTTTTTTTGATTTTTTTTTCAAATAATCAACCGTCAGCTTCTGATTAGAAAGCAAATTACAGGCATTTTACATGCTGTTTATTTGAAACTTTGTGTGAAACTTTGCATGAGAATAGGAAAATCATTGAAGAATCAAGTCCAATTCAGGAAACATATATAACCTGAACTTATTTAAATATATTTGAGGTATTCTACACATTTTTATCACTTGTCAACATAATTAATTTAAAATCCTCCTTAAATTTGATGCTCTTACTGTAATAAGTATGCTAGGTAAAAGGGTTGTTTTGGTTTTGTTTTTGGTTTATTTTAATAAAAGATTAGGTGCCAGAAAAGTGTAAAGATTTTATGTAAACATTACTTTGACTACTTTATGAAAGAAACATAACACGCCCTTCCCTTCAGCCCTACCTTTCCTCCAAAAGCTTTTGTTGGCTAAATGCATCTTGAAAACCAAATGCCATATAAAAATACCCTGAAATGTATTTCAGATATCTAAGAACTTCATAGTTCAGAAATTTGTCACTGGAAGATTAGCCTTTTCCAATCATATCATACTTTAACCTTTGACCTTTCTTTGGTGATGGAATGCTTTTTCTTTTATGGCTTATCTACAAATGAGACTTGTACTGACCACACAGTACATCATGTCTGCCTTATTACTCTGAGTTAATAGTTGCCTGAGGACTCCTTTTGTTCAGCTCTGCTGTTTATTCTTTTTACCCAGAGGTCAGTAGCTGTTCAAACCATTAGAAACTGCTGGAAACATGTTCACATTTTCTTTTGAATCAGATGCTGATTCCGAGAGAGAAAGTCACATATTGAAATCCTTACCAGTGAAGAGCTGTAAAAGTACAGGTTTTCAAGCAAATGCTAAAGGAATAAGGGAAAGTTTGACAGAATTATTTAATAAGATTTATAGTAGAATTGGACATTGTTCATAAAAACAAAGGTATTTTATACAGAAATGGCATAATACAAAACAGGGCTGATTGATGTAGTTAGAAGTACAGTGGAATCTTTAAATAAGTTCTCTGATTTTTTTCCAAAGGACTACATCCAAACTATTTTTTTTTAATATTGTGGATGGAAGAATAAGTAACGATACTGTGCTTTTTCTAGTATTAAAAAAAAAATAAATGTGAATTTATGAACATGTCTTTAGAGAGTAAAAATTAATGGAAAATTAAGTGTTTACTTTTCCATTGGATCCAAATAATTGAAAATTCTGTTTCTTCATTTACCCTTATTGCTGTTTTTTACCAGTGAGGGAAAACATCTTTCAAGAATCAACTGCATAACAATGTTGTGTAAGCCAGGTAAATAATGTTTTTTATGTAAATCAAAGCATAGATGTTGGAGGCTTTTTAGCAGACAGTGGGCACGTGAGCAATCCAGCCTTTGACTTGTAACAAGGAGTATGATCGTATGTGCTCAATCAATAGGGGCCAGACGTATGCACACGGCAGGGGTGGAGCTATCCGGAGGCGAGCACATGGCACGGGTCTATATAAGCTGATGAACGGTTTGAATAAACGGCATTCACCCGATCTTATTGATCCCTGAGTGTTTGTCCAGGATCTCCTGCAGGTAGAGACTTCAAAACTATTCCTTCAGTGCGAAATTCACCCCATTATTCTGGATCACATAAGGATAAATGTATTACATACAGGCTAAGTAGCACTGGAACAGAAGTCCCATGTCCTAAAACTAGTGCAACGTTGCCTGATTTAGGACTGTATCTTTCAGCTTTAAAATAAGGATAAACCAAAGAGATGAATTCAGGAAAAAAAAAAATTCTATCAAGTGGGACTCGCCTAAAAATAGATCTAAGAAACAATGTTCTGATGGATCTGAAGACCTGGGTGGTCTTCTCCCCTGTGCATGTTTTTAAAGCCACCTCAGTAAAAGTGCCTCTGCCCAAGTGTAGCATAATGTTCCTTGATCCTCCCCATGGCATGTCAGTTCAATCAGCACCATTGCAGGAAGGTGCGGCATCAGCAGGAGACATTAATTTCCAGGGTTCTGCTGCAGTCAAGCAGCAGCAAAATAACTATTTCCCCTGAAGTCTGTTGTCTCATACAGATCGCTTGTGTAAAAAAGACAGAATTACAAAATAGCTAAATCAATGATATTCCTAAAATGCATTACCAAGTCTGCTCTATGCCCTGAAACATGATTCTTTGTCTTTTTATGAGTTTTGATTGATATAGTATATAGCCCCTTGGTGATAACCCTTTGGTGAAGAGAACACTGACAATCCATGGGCTGTAAAACATTTTGCTCTTTAAAAGTGCTGGTTTACTGAAATCTAAATAGTCTAAAATCTAAATAGTATAAAATATATTTTATAAAGTGGTTTGGGTGAGGGTTTTTTTTAGAATCACATTTAAAGGACTGCAGATATGTTTCTATTTTGTTAATACTTTGATTTTTCACTGAAATATGTTACTTCAGCTTTTCATTTTAAAACATCTTTTGCTGTAGAAAGTAGACAGCTTTTAACTGTCTTTTCTTTACAATTTTATTTTGAAAAATTTTGACATTTAATATTTCTTTCAAAGAAAAATCAGAATTTTCACAGAAGGTCCAATTCTTACCTTTTTTGTATCAGTTAAAGGGAAAAGATAATATATGTGTGCATTATATATTCATTATACATACATACTTACATATAATCTGTGAAGAAGACTGAAGCCTATTGTCTTCATAGACTATGTCATCTGTCGTTCTTACTGACTACTGCTGGAGCAGCAGTATATGTTGAAGAACAGAAGCAAAAAAAAAAAAAAAATCCCCAAAATACAGAACAAGTAATGGTATTGTCCATATTGCTTTATGTATTTTTGTTCAGAAACTTACATTTCTTTTCTATGATGAAAAACTGCATAAGATCTCTTTACACATCCAGTTCTGGCCCTTGAGGATCTACACAACAGAATTATAAGCCACATGGAGTCAAGGTGTAGGATTCATGACAGACGGAGTGAATTTACTTATCAGGCTCACAAGTAGAGCATCTGAGGACTGCAAATGGAATCCCATCAAATTTCTATTCTACGTTGTATATCAATGCTCCAGCTAAAATTCCACACTGTAGTGTGACCAAAGGTACTGCTTTCTGGACAGCTATATTCCCTGAGCCTGTCAGTATGTCTCAAAATATAACAGAACTGTCCTTAGGAATTAAAAGTGAAAGCTGATATAAACAGAGGGAATTCACTGATCTTCAGTTCTATAGTCTTGTGTATTTAATTGCAAAGTGGAAAAGACAGGTTTGTTCAGCTTGCATTAGGCATCCTATCATCTAGCCTGATGTATTTGGTGAAATGGTGTGAAATACCTGATCTTACAATGTGTTTCACTGCAAGCATAGACCAATTAGGATAACAGTACTTTACCATCTTGTCTGTTGTGCTTCTATTTTATAAAGCCTTACCTATTCTTGTTTCTCTAGAAAAAAGATTGTTGCTCAATTCCTTATGTGGGTTTTATCTAGTATAGTCTCAGCTGCTGTTGAAGCTGCTAGCAGTATATAACATCACCAGCAATAGGAAAGAATGCAGTCTGTGCATATATATTAGTTCCGAAACGTAACTTGAAGTTGAACTTAAATTAGGGGCCCTCTGATGGGAGCTAGCAATGTTGAGATTTGCTTTCAGTCTAGTCTAGCAGTGATGGCTAGACAGAGAGTAGCTAGCAGTGCTTGTAAGGCTGAGATCAGCACAAGTGTGTTTGTGCTTCACTTATTAACAAATGAAAACTCTGATTTCCTGGTGATCCTAACTAGTTATGATTTCCTAATGACAGGGTTAGTATTTAAATCCATGTTTAGCAGCAAATCCCCAGATGGTCTATCAAACCCTTTGAAAAGGAGGCAGCTTTACTCAGCAGTAACTTGCCACCAATCACAGTTCTGTCTTATATGGAGATAACATGGCACTGCTTAACTCACAGTGATGCATTTTCTCCCTCAACATAGTCATTCTGGACCTCTGATTATTCCTTATTTGGTGGTCTATATTTTTATTCACAGTCTACACAGTAACACCTCTGATCTTCAGACAAAATTGTATCTGTACATTTTATATAGCGTACCTTTATCAATAAGTATAATACTTAAACATTAAAATAGTACTGAAACACATAAAGAAGAAACAATCAAATGAGTATTCACTGATAGTGAGAATAAAAACAAAACAAAATTATGTTGAACTGCATTCAAGTTTTAAAACAGTTATTAGTGTAGGGGTTAGAAAATTAACCTAAAATCTATTATCCTGAAAGACAAATCTAGAAAAATTATTTGTGATTTAAACCTAAAATCCATATGTATAATGTATGAAGATGCATATTTGACAGCTGTAGTTCTAGCATGTGTATAGCTTGAGTTCCCCTGATGGCACACAATAACTATTTAGAATGATGGTTTAACTTACTTTGTATTTAATAATCATAGATTATATAGATATATTGTCTGATTTGAGGTAGTTTTCACTTAAATTGAGCTTCCTGTTGAGTGGAAGTGTGAAGAAGATGCTCTAAGTGTGGCATTTCTTAAAATTACATGTCTTCAATATGATATATCACATTTAAAATGACATATTTAAAATGAATTCATAAAATAAAATAACAGTGCTGAATGCTTAGAATCTTTTCTTCAGAAGATAACATCCTCAGTTTAAGGAAAGTGTAACATATTCAATAAATGATCATTTAAAACAAGGGGTCTTATTCAAAGCTGGTATTGACATGGTTTTGACATTTGACATACAATATACATGGGTATGATATTCAGATTACTAATTTATGGATAAAAAATTAGAAGAAGGAAAATCAACGGTTCCTCAAGTACTGCTAAATTGTATATTATGCTTAGTGAATGTACTGAAAAATAAGTTTAGCTGTCTTCCCAGACACTGACAACCAGAAACTATTTTCAAAGTGATCTTGATTTGTCTAAAGCAAGCATATAGTTCTACTGCAAGGGTTTTTTTTCCAATCAGTAAAATCTGCTGCTACCTATTTTCAAACAACTATCAGAGCTGTAAGAGATTAATCAAATTGAACAAAATGTACTCTTGAATTATTTCAGTTAATTATATCAACCAGAAATTTGGCTGAGAAAGTCAAGTGTATTAATATATACTGAAGTGCTCCGTATTCTGGAATAAAATTAACCTGATCTTTAAAAAAAAAAAGGAACAGATATCACTAGCTGCATAATTATGTATTTTTCCAATAAACACATTTTCCTTAAAACATTGCAACAAAGGCATGGGAATCCAGAAAATCAATTTAGGATTTTTCATAAGATATTTCTTGTCAGCTAAGCAGAATTTCACAGATTTAAAGGTCCAGAATAACAGCTTGAAAATTACAAACATTATTCTTTCCAGTGTGCAATGAATTATTTGCTTTGTAGGCCCAAATTCCAAATATTGAGGGGAAAAGACACTTGTCTGTTAGTTTTCTTTACTTACAACATACAGAATATAGCTTCTTCACAAAACAGTGTAAATACACTAAGTCACCTGGAAAGCTTAGGCTTTACTGTTGGCTTGGTTTTAATCAGTGTTCACATGAAAGAATGGAGACAAGAGAAAAAAGTGCTCTGAACATGGATTGCAAAGCAACTCACAGTCCAGAGAACTATGTGTGTCACCTATCCAGACACAGATCGGAAAAAAAAAAAGAAGTCGATTCTTGATTCTAGCAATGAGATTTACACAAAGAAAAGGAACTATATACACTCAGTATTTAAACATGCTTAATTGCATACATTATTTTTGCAACACAGACATCTGTCTAAAATTTTGAATGTCTTCTATGAATTATTTTAGATACAAATGTATGTAGTTTGTTCGTTTATCACTAATGAATAACTGACAAAGATAAAATGTTAATAATCTATTTGCATTTATAAAATGCCAGTGTACTAAACATATTTTGGCTCTCTTTCCTTAGCTCTTTGAGACATTATAAGCCATGCAGCACCATATGTCACCAGAAATAATCACAAATGATCAGCTTGTTAGTCTTCTGTTCAGTACTGAGGAGGGACAGAAAAAAAAAAAAAAAAAAAAAAAAGACCAAAACCAAACTGAAAAACCTCAGGAACATACGAAAGAAAAAAAATATTTTCTATACATTAAATGGATATCTTAAGACTCCAAATTATTTGGGTTCCTCACCAGTTTTAAGCTAATATGTTCAGATTTATATTTCAGGATTTCAGGCAGGCTTTAGCAGATGTCCAGAGAAGGGCCACAAAAATGATCAGGGGGCTGGAAGGTAAGCTGAGAGTCTTGGTCTTGTTCATCTTGGAGAA
>VZTU01001797.1:0-19381 GCA_013400835.1 Zapornia atra | reverse complement strand
TTAGAGGGCTGGAGCACCTGCCCTACAAAGAAAGGCTGAGGGAGCTGGGCTTGTTCAGCCTGGAGAAGAGAGGGCTGCGGAGAGACCTCATTGCAGCCTTCCAGTACCTGAAGGGAACTTATAAGCAGGAGGGGATTAAACTTTTTAAAAGGGTAGATAATGGCAGGACAAGAGGGAATGGACTAAAGCTAAAGGAGGGAAGGTTTAGATTAGATATTAGGGGGAAGTTTTTTACAGAAAGAGTGGTGAGGTGCTGGAACAGGCTGCCCAGAGAAGTAGTGGATGCCCCGTCCCTGGAAGTGTTCAAGGCCAGGTTGGATGGGGCCCTGGGCAACCTTGTGTAGATCCAGACCTGGAGGTTGGTGGCCCTGCCTGTGGCAGGGGGGTTGGAGCTCTCTATGATCCATGGGGTCCCTTCCAACCCAGACCATTCTATGATTCTATGATTCTATGATTCTATTACAATATAGCTTCTGTTATGCCATTCTGACGTGTCAAGTATGTCCTACTGTGGAAAGCAAAAGATGGTAAAGAGCCTGTTCTTTTCAAGTAGATCTCATGATTCTTGAACAGACACCAAAAGTTTCAGCCTTTTTAAATATGCAAGATGTGATGCAAAATATCCTCATAGCTATGATGTGTATTTTAGGGTAATTTCTACACCATATTATATATATGAGTTATATGTTCATAGTATTTTTTTCCGTGTTACATTCTGTTTGTTTGTCTAACTTGATTTTTTCACTTTTCAAAATAGTTTAGCATGCAGCATTAAGCTGTGCTAATATGTCATATAGAGATGGTCTGCTTTGTGTGTGGAAAGAGAATTTGATTTTAAATAAGATAAATAAATATGAAATATGAAAAGTATGGAATATGGAAAAATATATGAAAAATAGATTACTTCTCTACTATTCTTTTTGTTTTCCACTTACAAAACTTGCAAAGAACTAAAATTAGAATTATTAATTTATTGCAGCAGGGGTGGCTTATTTGACCCTCAGCAATGCTTATAAGGCTTAGGTACCTGAAAGACAGAACTAGGGTTGTGGGACGAAGCTTTTATAAACCCAGTGTTGATATCCTGAAAGGAAAGCTTTTGCTCAAAGCTGTTGTAGGATGTATAGATTTATTGATAAACATTTATCAAATGAAGCTAGAGAGGTAATATGTTTTCATGTCTTGATGTCATGGTTTTGCCCCAGCTGAGAGCCAAACACCACAAAGTCGCTTGTTCTTTTAAAAGGAAGAGGGTAGGGAAGGGAACGGAAAGGAAAAAACCAAACCAAACCCAAGGAACCAAAACCCCACGGGTTGGGATAAGGATAGCTTACTATAATAGCAGAAAGATAGATATAACGATGATAACAGGAGTTTAGAGAAAAAATATGAAACGGGTGATACACAATGCAGTTTCTCACGGAACCACACAACTCAGGCCGTGCAGCCCAGAGCCGTCCCGAAAAAACGGACTGTCCCAAAAAGCCGCGCGTCCTGGAGCCACCTGCTCCAACCAGCTTCCCTTTTATGCTGAGCATGACATAATTGGCATGGAATACCCCCTTTGGCCAGTTCGGGTCTCCTGTCCTGGCTGTGTCCCCTCCTTTCTCTTTAGTAAGGAAATATGAACAACTGAAAAAGTCCTTGATTGTTTGGCAACAATTAGAAACATCAGGGTGCTATCAGCACTGCTCTCATCCTAATTGCCAAACACAGCATTCTATGCACTATTAGAAAAGAAATTAACTCCATCCTAGTTGAAATCAGGACACTTGAGTTTGATTTTTTTCTAACAAACAATATTACAACCAATGTGCTTCAAGAACCAGAGAAGTGAATACAAGCCCATAGTAATGGTCTGTATGCTGCCCATCAAGCTATTCTTTGGTGAGCTGGAATTGTTATGGAGACTTTCTTGTTTTATTTCCTTTATTTCATTGCTGTTAATTCCAAAGTCACAACTGAGGGAAATCAGAAATTTTGGTTTGTTTAGATGTGATGAAGTAGTATTAGTTAGTGTATTAAAAGAAATGAAGAATTTTATATGTGAAATTGCCCTATGAAGATGAGTAAGTTGGAGAGTTCAGGATGGTTGTTTGTTGTCTTAACTTTCCATATTTTTAATACATTTTTCTTAAAGACTTTGAAATTTATCTCAGGAACAACTTCGGGAGCTGCTAGATGTTCCTACTTGCTCCTCATTCAATTTCTGTGTCATAAGACCACACTATCAAGCTCCGTATAGCAAAGCGAAAGAATAAAGAGGATGTAGAGCAGAATGTAGAGGTAAATAAAGAATGTAGGGCAGGGGGAGAATGGGAAGCTTTCATAGGTTTCTTTGTAGTTTTTCCTTTCAGTTTTCAAACAACATCACAGAAGAATGGTCTCACTGTCTACTGCAAGTCCTACAGTTGTGGATGGCATTGATAATTCTGCATGTACGTTGGTATGCAAGGGGGGGTGCAGACCTTTGCAAAGTAGAATATATTCAATGGTGCATTAGGGATAAAAGTTTATTATTCAAGATATGGGAGAATATTTTCTCTTTAGAATATTAATTCTTACTCTCCTTTATTTACTATCTAAATGAACTTAGAACAACTTTCATTTTGATTTGTTAGAATACCTTAAAGGGGTGGATGATTTACTACTTTATTTTAAAAAGTTGAAGAGTCTTCTAGTAGCTTCTATATGTTCAGTAGCAAACTTGATCCACTGATGATCTTTACATGAAATACCTCAGAAAAATTGCTGTGTGATCATGGGGTTTCAAGGAGGCCTGTAGACTGTCATCTTAAGTTCTCTCAGATTCCAGGATCTGCATACTTCCAAATACACAAGTTCTCTAACAGATCTCCTGTTTGTTCCAGGAGCTTTAGGGACATTTGTTACAAGACTTTTCAGATTAAAGTTTCAAAAATTCTTCTGTTCTTTTTAAGGGGTTTTAGAGAGATTTCAGAATTTCTCATAGAATTGGAATTCTATTTTATGACTTACTTTACAGTTCTAGAATAGTTTATCCCAAATGTTCCTGGAACATATTGATGACAGGTTCCTCCTCCAAGTGATAGAGGAGCCAACAAGAAGAGGTGCCATGCTGGACCTTATTCTAACTAACAAGGAGGGGTTGTTAAAGGATGTGAAGCTTATGGGCAGCTTTGCCTACAGTGACCATGAAATGGTAGAGCTCAAGGTTCTCAGGGCAGCAAGGCTATTCTTAATTATTTTTGAAAGATTGTGGGACTGGGATAAGTTCCTGATGGCTGGAGACATTTTACAGTCCAGGTCTTGATCTTAAAGACGTCTTGTTAACAGTTGGAAGCAAATATGAAGCATAGTCACTTTGAATATGAAAAAGTAGAATATTGGTACTTTCTTTTTTGTGAGGAAAACTACATATAAAAACTTAAATTATTGTCTCGTATTTTTGAAGTTGTGTGTGATTTTGTTGTAATGTTGTACTAGAATATGTAATCGCGGTGTTGACTTAATTTATAACCTTCATGTTAACATTACCTGACTTTCTTACCTAAGCTTATATGCTTAACATTCCCCTCTATAGTTCTATGTGTGTAGAAGAAAAAATATTAATATTTATTTATATTTCAGAAAATAGATTTGTTCTTACTGAGTGCATTCTAGCACAAAAGAAATTGGTAAATACCGTAAGAGAAATCAGGGAGTTTGTTATATTTTTTATCATGATATTTATTGCTTTATGCCATCTAGTGGACTCTGTTTGCGTTCAGTATCAGCTTTAGTAAATGCAGAACTTGAAACACATTAACAGATGCTATTGTAATATGATTTTTTCATGTTTTCTTGATACATGATTGGATAATGGAAGATCTCATGATGATGAAAAGGACAAGTTGCCTTGTTATACACTGTAAGATAGAAGGAATTAAACAAACTTCAATAACAAATGTTCAAAATGTTATTACTAATTTGAACTGATGCCAGGATATTTTTTTTTCCAGTGTTACATATGTGTTTGTTCTTAGTTTGGCTGAAAATTTGACTGTGAATAATGAGCCACTGAAATAAGTAAGCTGACCAGAAAATAACTTACAGCAAGATGGCACCGAGTGGAGTGTTTAAGGATTATAATATTATATAAAGAGGCATAATTGCGTTTTGGGGATTTGACTGTCCTGAAGAAATGTTATTGCCCTGCAGGGCAAATTTATTTTTAGAGAGACTGTTGCTTTTTTAGTGGAAGAAAAATAGCCTGCCTCTCCTTTGCTAGACAAGGATAATTCTAACATCTTAGCAATGTTTAACCTATAATGTGAATGATTAAATGTAAGGTTCTTTGATTAATTTGTCAAAAAAACCCAGTTTTATTGGTTAACATTTTTTGTGACAGACATATTGACATTATGATTTATTCAACATAACCATTCACATATTTATCCATTCAGGTGCTGAATTGTCTGTAGTAGATCTGTACAGTAGTAAATTACTGCTTCTAGAGGAAAGTAAAGTAATTGTAGCAAATGGACAGACAAACATTTCTGAAGGCTAATGAAGTATATCACAGAAATTTGGCAAGCACTGTGTACACTTCCCATGTACAATGTTGCCAATTGTCAGTCTTTATAATGGATGTGAAATTATGGAACTTTTTATCTTGTATGACTCTTTTTGTCAGGCAATTTTCTATCTTAAAAATTCAGGAAATTACATATGTGTTTTTGTTTTCACTGAAGAACTTAAGCTTACAGTCTTTTGGTTCAAAATTAGAATATGTTGAAATAAGTTAAGTGCTGCCTTAAGTTTGCAAAAATAGGAAAACTTGGGACTTCAACTCACCCCACCCCTCGCCCCCCGTTAATTATTCTTAAAAGTAAAGATTTCTAAAACTATCCATGATTTTAGGGTTTGGATTGGCAATATTGCATATAACTCTGGCATGGTATATTTGAATGCAGGAAATCTGCATTCTGGAAATTCATCCCAGTCATGAATGGAGCTGCCAAATATGTTATTTTCTGGAGTTCCACTGGAAATGAAACTGCCAAGCTATTTTTACTAATAATTCTGATTTTAAATCACAACTCCAAAGGAAAAGGTTAATCGATCCTCTATTAAAATCTAGTCTTCTCTCACATAAGCAGTTGTGACTAGCAAATAGAGATGTTTTATAATTTTCTGTTAATGTAGAAGCACCAATTCTCTGCTTCTTATCAATCTTACACCTGACACAAAGTATAAGATACTAACAAAGGGAAAAGCCAAACAAACCCAAACCCCAAACTCCACTCGCTTTTGGTTTTAAAGAAGGAATAGTAATGACTTGAAGGACACATGTTCCAGCAAAAACAATATACTTTTCACTGCTGTCAAGCTGTTCAACCATAAAAGCAAGGTTTAACTAAAAAGAAAATCTTCAGAGGCCTCTTCTGCTGAGTAGTATTACACTCTGTAACAGGCTGAGTTTTAATTTTAGTCTGTAGATATGGGCAACTTGAAACACAGCACCATTGTCAAAAAAGAGCACGTGCTTTGTTGCTGTACCTTTGCTTCTTTGTAATAGTAGAGGTTTTACGTCAGAGACTAATGTTTCATTTTATTAAATATTTACCAACAATCTATTGGCCATATGTCATAGAGTTTGTGTGGTGACAGACTCGCTATTCGTCACCTTTTCAAGATGATTCTGTTAAAGCTGCAGTGTTATACAAGTTCACAAAGCCCTTTCAGCAACCCAGGTTTTTGTTCTTTGTGCCGTCTTTGCTATACTGGCGTCAGTATCACATTTGTGCTCTGCTGAAATGGTTTTCAGGAATGAGCTTTTCATGACTTTTCTGTGGGGTACCATGGAAGATGCCAGGCTTTCTTTCTCAAGTACTGTTTATCTGACAGTATTTGTCTTCAAATATTTTCTAAGTGCAGAGACACTTTCCACATGGAAACTTTATTATTCAAATGCTATAGTAATACTTAAAAGACACTTTCCACTCTTTTGTTGTTAGGATTATTCACCAATCATCTGGTTCATTTTGTATACTGTTGCAGAATAATCAACTAAAATGATGGAAATTATCACAGGTTAAGTTTTGACAAGATTCATGTTTTGTGTACAGGGAGGAAGGGAACACAATATACTTGTTAGAGCTTAATATCTTTTCTGTTTAACATATAGTTTCAAGACCCTCACAGTATACATATTCAGTCTAAATTTAATTATCTCCCATGTTTTCTGATGCAGAATAACTTTTATGTAAGACAGTAAAATTATGGTAGTAGCAATTACTTATAATTGGAAGGTATTAGCAGCTTCTAATTTCTGTAATTGCGTAAGATATATTTGTGGTATAAACAGGTATGTTTGCATATTGTAGTGATGAAAAACAGTTACATCTCAAGATAAAACTGTATGTTGTTATAATTAAGACTGCCAAAATATGTTATGAACAGCAAGCAACAGATAATGCTTGAGTGAGATGAAGGAGAATGTCTTTGATCACCAGAAAGTAAAGGAAGGACTTCAAGGAATAGGTAACTTTCTATGATGTACCTCTTCAAAGTAAGGTTCTCACAATCATTTTGATCTGTAGTATCATGTGCCGCATTGTGCCCCAGTGAGGTCAGAGCTGTGCTGCCTCCAGCGTTGAGGCATGCCACCTAGGGAGAATTAAAGAGCGCTGATGCTGGTGAATAAATTCCCTAGCTCCTTTCCCACCGGTACAGGTCCCTCAATGTCTGTGACATGGTCAGCTCAGTCACAGATGTATGTGTGGAAGTAACTGGATCTGAGTAGTCTATCAGACAGTGGTAACTCTCAATGCCTGCCAGGTCAACACTTCACATTCATATACCTGATCCCTAGAAGATTATTTAAAGATAAAGTATGCTTTTTGTCCCATTGTCAGTCTGTATTGCAGGTGGAAGTTGACTAGGAAGTCAGGCTGACACAGGTACTTTCATTTCCATTTCTTCAATACCTTGGTCAAAGCTGCTGAGTCATCATAGAGGACTCAATAGTCTAGGTCAAACAAAGTGGGGGTAGAAATTGTACCATGACTCACAGACAGAACTTCCCCAGACACTCAACCTCTTCTTTTGTGGCTAAACACTAGACAATAAATCAATTCTATGGGTATTCTTATGCTGTGAAAGAGATGCTGGATAGGTGGTTCTGTGGAACGTAGTGAATTTAGTTAGGTAATATTTTTGTGGGTAAGCAAGATTTTAGTATTTTCTCACCACAAAAAATGGGAAGAAAAATATTGGACAAGTAAGGAGAAGTTGCTTAACAAAGCAGCCGTAATCTGAATTCTAGCTAGAGAATAAAGCACAGTGGCAACAGTTTTTTTCTGTTTGGTTTGGTAGGGTGTTTTGGTTTGTTGTTTTGGATTTTTGGTTGGTTGGTTGGTTGGTTGGTTGGTGACTTTTGGGGGGTGGGCATTGGTGAGCTTTTGTAAAGCTTATGGACATTGAAGAAATATCAAAATAAAATATAATAGCCACTGGGTGACTGAAACATCATTTAAAAAGCAGATAAAAGTATTACTGCTACTCAGTTCTTTGGCCATCTCAACAAATCTGATTTAGCTGCTTTGCATGCTATAAGCACTTGAATAGGCAGATAATAAAATAGTATAACTGAAATTCTCCTGTGTTTGTTGTATCAGGCTGCAATAAAACATTCCTACCAGCTAGATTTGTCCTGCCTTCTAGAAAAGAATGTTGTACCTGGACCAGTTTGTAAGATGTTCAAAATTATGTCCTGAAAAAATGGTAATTTGGATTTTATTTTTTAAAAGCACAAATAACCCCACCTCCAAACCAGAAAAAAAACAACCCCCCCCAAACGCCCCTCCCCCCCACCGCACCCTGAAGTCAACACTCAGAAAGCAGAGTGAAGGCTAAATGCCTTTTAATGAAAACCTAATTAATTGAGAACATGAGATTCAAAGGGATTGTAACCTTGATTGTGACAGGATGATTGACACTCATTGACAAAAGAGGTCCTTCTCCCCCTCTATTCTGTCCTGGTGAGACCACACCTGGATTATTGTGTCCAGTTCTGGGCCCCTCAGTTTAAGATGGACACAGAACTTGAAAGAGTCCAGCACAGGGCTACCAAGATGGTGTAGTGGAACACCTTCCTTAGGAAAGGCTGAGGGAGCTGGGCCTCTTTAGCTTGGAGGAGACTGAGGGGTGACTTTATTAATGTTTATAAATTCACAAAGGGCAAGAGTCAGAAGGATGGAGCAAGGCTCTTCTCAGGGATGGCCAGCAATAAGGCAAGGGGTAGTGGGTACAAGCTGGAGCATAGGAAGTTCCATGTGAATATAAGGAGGAATTTTTTCCACTGTGAACTGAAGGAGCACTGGAACAGATTGCCCAGAGAGGTTGTGGAGACATTCAAAACCCACCTGGATGTGGTCCTGTGTGATTTAGTCTAGGTGATCCTGCTGTGGCGGGGCGGGACAGGGGGTTGAACTAGATATCTTTTGAGGTCCTTTCCAACTCCTAAAGTTCTGTGAATTTGACTGCCGTATTATTAGTAAATTGATGTGTCATTATGTGACTTCTTTCTAGAAAGTATTCTTTACTTCTATCATAGCCATAATGGTAAAAAAACCCTCAAGTGCTTTGTGCTTAAATGTAATTGTTCAAAAGGGTGTTTTGATACAGTTTTCACAGTCAAGGAAGGTAATATTTAAAGGAAATGAGAAACACTTAAGAGAATTCTGGGTAGTGAGTCAGTCTGTACTGTAGTTGAATATCACCACCGTCCACAAAAAGTTACTGTGATTCTAGTTATAAAGTAAGTTTGTGGCAACCCTATCATGGAGGTGTTAATAGGGAATGATGACAGGTACTTTATAAAGACACTGTGTGAATAGTTCAGGTATTCTCACCATAGTAATAGTGTGTATCTCCTTGCAATCTGAACAGTACTTTTTTCATATGCAGTTAAGGGTGTCTCTAAATTTTTCTTTTAGGATTTACTGGTCATTAACTAGCAGATTAAATACTTTGCAGTTTAGTTGATAGGTTCTAAACCATGAGGAGTAAAGTGCAAGATTTAAATGAAAATGTCCATATTTAATTAAGAAAAGTGAATTAATATCCTTAGTATATCTCAGTTTTCTATGGGTGAAAAAATTCACTAGCTGCAAAAACTTGGGAACCCTTTAAAAATTATTTTAAATTTTTAAATGATGGCAGGTGAGGACATGACTCAAAGGAATCTTGTGATGGAACTAAATGTTCTACAGCTGGTTTTCAGTGCTTGGATCAGATAAATATTGCTAGACATAAGTTAGTAAAACTTACATGGAGCACTCTGAATGTAGTTTGGAAAAAAATGTCCCCAGGATTTATGTCCAAATCTATAAAATAAAAGAAAAATGTAACTCATGGAAAATGCTACTTTTTCACATTCTGTTCAGGAACAAAAGTACTGATATACAGATAAATGAAAAAAGGTGAAGAACAAAAGGGCTACCCAGCAAAGGTAAATCTGAAAACCACTGTTTAAAACCATCTCTTGGTTTATATATATAAAAAAAAAAAGATAGAAACACTTTAAAAATAGAAGGTTCTTTGCAAACAGCTTCATTTCTGGTTGAAGGCCATTTAAAAATCAATAATAAACAAAAAAAATCTCAACATCTACCAATTGGCTCCCTGTAGTATCTACCATGAGCTAAATACCATTGTTCCTATTGTCTGAGAAAACACTTCTATATATTCTCTGCTTGCTGAGCTGCTTTTCACTATGGCTGGAGCTCTTTTTTAGTATGCTGAACTGCTTGTGAATCCCCAGAGTTTTATGTTTCTTTAGCTGTTTAATCTTTAGATATAGCTGATGAATATTGCCATAGGTAATCGGAAGCATTCTCAACTGCTTGATTCTTTCTGACTAGAGGCCCTAAGGAGTGGGCTGGGCAGAGCTCTTCTACCAGCTCGCTGAGGCCCAGGTGTTTGGTGTTAGCAGATGCCCCTGGGAAAGATGCAAGGTATGTGGACTGAAAGGGAGGAGGGAAGGTGAGGGACTTAGCAGGGGATTGCAGACCAGGCTGTGGCAGTTGGGAGGAGGGGATAACATCCTAAGTCATTCAAAGTAATATATTAAGGCCCTGAGCTAGAGAGAGAAGTTTGTGGCCCTGGGCAAGACAATGAAGTTACTGCTAAGAGATATAGTTACTCTGAGACAGTTGAAAGTGAGGTAATATTAATTTTAAGGGGTTTGAGTATAATTAAACTGCTTCCAGAATTCAAAAGATACCTGGAGGTCTATCTGAAGCCAGGAAAGAGTGCCCCAGCTTGGTGCTTATCTGCTTGGGAACAGAGTATTAGAACAATCCGTCTTCCCCTACTTCATTCATTTCTGATGCCCACAGCAATCAATGAAGGACAGAAAGGCTTTGTGCATGCCAGGTGCACAATTCAATAATCATCCTCCCACAGAGGAGGTTCAACTCCTTCTTTGTTGCCAAGGCTCAGGGAATAGAGTGTACAATGAAGTACAATAGCTTTCTTTGTAAATTGTATGTCTGTATCAATCTATAACTGTGTAGTATAACATTTCTGTAGCCGGGAGAGTGGGTAGCTTTTTCCAAACCTGTAAGAGCTATTCCAAATTAATTCCTAAGTGTTTGAGTGATTCAACCTTCACCTTCTCTTCCAGTCTATGAAAAGTCAGTAGTCATGTATGCTTTGAGTTTTTGCCAAGTGCTCTAATGATGCAGGAGAAAATAGGAAAAATGGCTTCATGGCTGTTACATATTAAAAAGACCTTGAGAATTTTGCATGGGAAGGATTAAGTCGTACTCAGGGTACAGGAAAGATGTGAGTTAGGAAGTTACTGGAAATAGTAGCTCTCTGAACCTGTCTTGCATCAGCCCCAAATTTTCCAAAGAGCTACATTTGCAAAAAAGTACAGTTCATCAGTGTGAACAATTAATATTCAGAATCATTTTTGCTTTCTAATATGAAGAAAACCATAGCTGAGTATTTCTAGAATTTACTATGTGTCACTCTTTCAAAACTATTTTTTTCTTAAAAATGTGTGATAAAATCTGAGGTATTAAAGGATAAAGCAAAATTACAAAATACAAACTTTCAGAAACATCCAAAATGTTACATATCCCCATTAATATGCCAATTCATTTCAGGTTTCCAAAAATAACAAGCAACTTAAACCCAATTATTATTATTTCTGCCCTTTGCAGAATTCTATAAAAACAGTTTTCACAACATGCAACAGGAAAGTCTTGCCATACTCATGTTGATTTAGAATGCTAATGTGCAAATGACTTGTATTTGTCTCGAGGGTATTTTGATTCAAGCCATGAAATAGTGGATGAACCAGCATTTGTTTCCTTCCCCAAACAGTGGATGTTTTGCATTATTGGCATTTATATTTTGAGAGAGTCTATGCATGCATGGAAGAAAAAGGTTCATTTAATTAGCTTAGAAGAGTTACTCTAAAGCCAGATTGTTTTTTCTTGTGATCTAAGCCATAGATAAATCTTCAAAGCAAAGAATTATATCAGAGTCCACATCTGAATTTCATTTTTAGATTTTATGATAGTGTGCTAATGTGAAGCTTTCAGTTCAAATATCAGAGAAGCTGAAATGAGTGAAATCTAGACCTAGTCTAAGGCCCTCTGTTTTCAGGCTGTTGAGAGAAGTATGAGTTCTAAGGTAATGTGTAATTTTCCTCTTACAGGTATGGGAGCTGTCATTATTTCTTTAAAGAGAAAAAAACCCCACAAAACAAAATCTCAAAACTATAATCCAAAAAGCCACATAGGGCAAAATCATTTCTCTGAAAAAATGTCATGCTGTGATAATCGTAACCTCTTGAGAATGGGGCTTTATAAAAGAATTGTTGACAGATCTTTTGCAATTGGGTACTTCAGTTCTTCATTTTGTTCTATTCCTAGACATGAAAAGTATCTGTTTCAAGAACTTAATTCACAAATTGGTCTGCTTTGAAATGTTAAAGTCTAGCGAAACATCCTAACACAAAAGAACCTTTATTTGTAGAATCAGATAAAGAATGTTAATAATAGAGTGGTTTGAAATTCTTTATTAGAGATAAATCAGAAGCCATAAATTCCTTTTTCCAAACTTTTTTTACCCCGGATGCAGTGCTTGCTTGTGGAAAGGAAGTTTCTGTGTGTTTTTAGAATTCTGTATGTGTATATCTGTATGAACAACTTTAAAATAATTAGTAACTTATTGGTAGCTCTATGTATTGTGAACAATACTTTGAAAACTATTTTATCTTGACAGTGATAATAAAATTTTTATATTATACAGAAAATTTGTGTTATTTAACTATAATAAAAGCACAGAAAATATTATTTTATCTGTACAAGTGATTCTTTTTGTTACTTGCTTGCAATAGAACCTAGTTGCTTGCTAGTCCCATTGCTGATCTGTTCCACACATGTGTTTTTCATGAAGCATCATTGATTTCTTGCACCTGGTTGAAATCTCCAGTGGAAGACAGAAATTGGGAAATTACCCTGTCTGTATGTGCTGGGAGTTTACTGTGAAGGAGCAACAGCAAAATGGAGAAAAGTAAGTAGAATGCTCTTTTTTTTTTTAACAGTGAATAACCTTTTTCTGTGTGTATGTTTTAGAACTATGTTGCAGTAGAGAGTACAGTGTAGATATTCTCTAAGTAATGTAGAGTTCCTGGAAAAGTGATGTAGCAAAGCTAAAATTTAGTTTAGCAATGGTTTACCTAGAAGAAAAAAATTCTGAGTACACTTTAATGTTAAATCTCTGCTATAACAATCATTGCACTCTTTCAAATGAAAGTAATTGTGCTTTGCAATAGAAAGGCTCTAATTCACTTAATTTTAAGCAGATTTCTGGGATTGATTTGTCTTTTTGGTTATAGTAAAGCAGAATTATAATGTGTGCTTCTAAATTGTCCTTGGCATTTATGTAATAAGACTTAGAAATATTCTCTATGATTCTGGTTTTTAAAAATGGTCTCTAAATAGCAACCGTGTTATATTATTTTAGTATAGCATGCCAAATTAGTCCTAAATTCAGATGGAACTGCAGAGGAAAAAAATCTTGCCTAGGCTATAGCTGGTAAGACTGCTGAAGATGGGTGTGCATGGAGATGCTTGTCCCTGTGGTGAGATTGGAAGAGGCAGTAAACAGCTGCTAGCTTGATGCTGTATGCTTTGTAGAGACCTTCCTTCTTTTGTTCGTACAGTGTAGGTGATATAAAAGGACTAAAAACTTATTCCTTTTTAGAAATTAGTTCAGGATGTACTTTGCAAGGAAGTCACATGTTGTATGCTTTATCTACAGCTGTTTAAGTCCATTGTCTAGGATATTGTTGGATATTCTTTTCTAAAAAGAAACATCTCCTTTTGTGTTGGAAGCTTAGAATTCCAAAGTGAATGCCTCTAAAATGGATACATTTTTGCTAATTGGAGATTAAAATAAATAGAAAAAAAATTCTGTAGATTTAGTTTTGAATTTAAAAGAAATGTTAAAACGTATTTTTTCTTTCAACCCATTTTGATCATCTCAATAGCGGTAAATAACATTTAAGTTGACAAGAACTCCTAAACTATAGGAATCATTACAGGCCAATTCCATGACCAGAACAGTTACATCTTACTGTAGTTATAATAGTCCATACAATGTGCTCATTAAGCTAACAATGAAACTGACAATACTTGATTTGTAACCTGTCATTTCAGTAGAAACTTAATTGGTATATTTTCTGTTCAGGCTCACTTTCATTGGCTAGAACTTGAAACTGTAGCTTCAGGCCTCATGTTTAGTTACATACAGCCTGACAGAAGATTAGACTCTTAATTAGACGTGAAAATAGGGTCCCTTCCAACTCAGGGTATTCTGTAATATAAAAAAGACTTGGTTGTCCAAAGCACCCAGCTATCAGTCAGTGCTGGAGCAGGCTAACACCACCGCATAAATGCACGGTTTACTCTCTAACTATGGGTTCCCAATGCCTTATTATTCAAAACATCTGAATAATAGGAAAGATCAATATTGCCTGTTTCTGTTTTTACATATGAAATATGCCCATAACTGGGGGCTGGCTTAAAACATTGAGATGAGTAACTGTTAGTTGTGGAGAAAAGTGTTAATTATTGCAGTAATGAAAATTTAACAGTTAGTGGAGAGAGAAAACCTTGTTTCCAGCTCAGGGTTTTTACCTTCCTTTAGCACTTGGAATTAGTCATGTAAGAGGACAAGGATTAAATAGAGAGGCATGACCAAGAATCACTGTTCCTTTAGAAATTCTTGATCATTAAGCTAGTAAAGTTCTAAAGGATTCTGTACATACTGTTTTGTATCTCAGTGTATGGCGAGCCTTCTTCAAAATATACTAGTTTGGATGAAATGAAATAAAAAAACAGTCTTCAAGGTTTAAACATAACAAACCCATGGGTATCTTCAGTTGAATAGCTCCCATGTAATGAAAATCATTATAATCTAAATACTAAGTCTAAACACAATTACCTATAGATTCATAAGGGAGAAAATGCTATTGGAGCTTTTTTAGCTTTATTGAAGGGGGAGAGTTTCTTGCCAGTAATTTTTAGCAAACTGTAAATTTTAATTCCCAGTTTAACATTTTTTTCACTTTAATTCTGTTTCAAAAAATCCATATCTCAGAATATTTAATGTCTCTGAGCATTAGAAAGATTTCTGAATAACTTTTTTTGCTTGCTTTGTTATTAAGTTTATCATAGTCAAGTGCACTTTGATGTCCCAAGCCTCAGCGCTTCAAGAGGTTTTGCCACCTCTTCACAGTAGTTCATACAATTCTTGTGGTTAGTCAGCACAATACAAGGAGAGGTGAAATGTGATGCTGAGTAGAGTTCCTGGAAAAATATGACCAAGTGGCTAAAGAACATAATTTATAAAGGAAAAAACTTTTTGATCTGTTAGCAATGAGTAAGCAGCAAGCCTGTACTGGAAGAACTAAGGCTAGGGACTTTAAAATTTTCTGTATATTAATCAACTCACTGCTTTTCTTTGTAAGTGCAACTTCTTGGGGCATGCTTAATTAAATTTATAGAGAAACAACTCTAAGTGGAGAGTCTTTGTTCTTAGGGTCTGTTCTTCTAAAGGCAGGTGATTGTTTTAAAGCAGGCAATTTAACTATCCCGGTCACTGGAAACTTGCATCATTTTTATGAGTATCCTCTTCCTTTGCATAACAGTTTTAATGATGAATTTAATGAGAAGTCCATTCTTTGTAGTCTGGCAGTAGATGTAGTTAAAAGAGAAATAGTTGATGTGCCGAAAGAGCTAAATATGCGTTGTGATTGAGCAGAAACAATTAAGTGTAGAGAGGCAATAGAGGAGCTGCAGATAACTTAATAGATGTCATCAGTCAGAGAGGCAAATATTGTACAACAAACATGGTATGGTGTTTGAGATCAGTCTGCTCTGAAAGAGGGAGTAAGGGATGGATCCAGTACACTACCCTATTTGCAGCTTCAGATAAAGGCATAATCACCTTGGCTTTAATTCTTCTATCTGCTTCATGCATGTTTCCAATAGTGCCAGCACGTTTGGATCTTCTACCTTAATTTCTTCCATGTGAGGAAATTCTGAAAGTGTGATGGAAGATGAGCTTTCAAGTTTTGTATCAATGTAAATATCCAAGTGTTCTAAAAGAATTTTCACATATCCCATTAAAATGAAATGTAATAAAAGTGAAATAGACTGGTGGGGTTGGTGTCCTGGGTTTGGCTAGGATAGCGTTAATTTTCTTTCTAGCAGCTAGTGTGGTGCTGTGTTTGGGGGTTAGAATGAGAACAGTGCTGATAACAAGACACACAAAATATTTTTAGTTCTTGCCTTAGCAGTCAAGGACTGTTCAGCCTCTTGAACGGCGCTGCTAAGGGGAATGCAGGCGGCACCCAGAAAGCTGGGAGGGGAGACAGCCAGGACAAGTGACCCAAACTGGCCAAAGGGGATATTCCATATCAATTATGTCATGCTCAGCATAAAGAGGGGGCTGGTGAGGGAGGAGTACATGGCTCCGGGGCATGCAGTTTGGGGTCTGGCTTTGGGACAGGCCTGAGCAGTGCGGCTGAATTGTGTGGTTTGGTGGGAAACTGCATTATGTATCTCCAGTTTTATATATTTTGCTATAAAAAAAACTTCAAAGAATGCACTCGGTCACATGCTCTGACTTGACTGGTCCTGTGTGGAACCAGGAGTTGGACTCTGATCCCTATGGGTCCCTTCCAACTCAGGATATTCTATGATAAAAGAGGGGTGGTTTAGATTAGATGTTAGGGAGAAATTATTCCGTGCGAGGGCGGTGAGGCCCTGGCACAGGCTGCCCAGAGAAGCTGTGGCTGCCCCATCCCTGGCAGTGTTCAAGGCCAGGTTGGATGGGGCTTTGGACAACCTGGTCTAAGTGGAGATTGTCCCTGCCCATGGCAGGGGGTTGGAACTGGGTGGTCTTTAAGGTCCTTTTTAACCCAAAACATTCTGTTATTCTATTATTATAAAGACTGGTAATACGAATCAGATTAGTTTTGTTGTTAAACCATATATTATGATTGCTGTATTTTGCTGAGTGTAACTTACATTTGTATTGTTTCAGTATATTTTGTATCACTCTGCTAAAACAGAAACCTTTCGTAATGCCATCTATCTTCAAATATACAATTTGGGCAATAGTGACAATTTGTGTAAAGTTTAAAAATTTCAACCTTACTTGTGATATGTACGATGCTAACAATGAGATTCGTGGATGAACATCATCGTGATTAATCATTCAGGATATCATCAAGTTAGCTTTGTGATAACCAGAGTATTCTTTTCAAAGAATTTTCTGAAGTTTCAGGATTTTTGAAAACTGTACATTTTCAGTCTTAGGGTGTCAGATTGAAGTTCAATATGATGTAAAACTTCAGGTTTCAGAATTTGCTAACTCAGAAAGTGAGAGTTTCTGGTGACTTTGACTTGTTATAGCCAAAATTTAAATGAATCAGAGCAAATATTTACCCTGTGAAGTGTTATGTACTAGGTGCTTAAAATTTTTTGGGATCTGTGAGTTTTATTCCACTTGGAATGAGACACGTGATTCATTTAGTAGAGATTTCTACATAATATTTTCCACACTCTCCTTAGTGTTGCCATGCAGATCTAATTCCACACTTACGTGGGAAGTGGCTTGGTTTACTTTTCTACAGAAAAATTTACTAAGAATAAAGTTATCTTCTGGGTAGATATAGCTACCTTAAAAGAACAGCACTGTGGCAAGATAGTAAAAATTATGTTGCAAAACTTATTTAAGAGCTTCAGCAATGTCCATTCAATATTAGGTGGTTTAGGCCCATTTAAGTAATGAACATGGTGGCTAAGAGAAAGTTGAATGTATATAGCTACCCTCATTCTGCTCAAGGCTTTGTAGTCCGAACATATTTCTATTTGAATTTGTGGCAGTAGAAGACTGTTGTGGTTTAACCCCAATCAGCAGCTAAACATCACACAGCCACTGAGGAGCTTCACAAGGAAAAGGTAAAATTAGTGGCTTGGGATAAGGACAGTTTATTAGGACAGCAAAGGAAGAGGAAAATAAGAGTAACAGTACTTAGAATATACAAACTCAGTGATACCAAATGGAATAAAGACTTACAATAGGAGTGTTTGTATATATTCACCCGTGGAACAATTAGGGTCTCCAGTAGACAAACTTGAGTGCACTTGTGAAGGAGACCTTTGGAAAGCTTTGCTGTCTGGTATAAGCACTCATCTGAGAAAGTAGGGGGTTTTCTACAGCCACCAAAACCAGAAGGGATGGGATCTTGTAGTTGCAAGCAAGATTTTTACATGAATGAATTAGGAATCTAGGGAGATTTCATTGCTTGATGGCAGGCAGCCTATTTCTGTTTCTTTTTTGGGGTAAAACCTGGCCTTTCTATTGGGAAGTACTGTTCGGATTTTGGTGATAACTTTAAGTCTGGGCATGATTTTCCACTAGTATTTTATGTTAACTTAATTAAACATTTGCCAGCTTTTGTGCTCTGGTCCTATATTGGATTGTAATTTCAAATGTCTACTTCAGTTTAAAAAAACCCTCACTCTAAAACTAGCTGGCTGAGGCTCACAAAAGTACACAGTGCCTAGTTTGGCTTCTAAGGGCAGTGTTCTGTTGTGCTTTATATAGAGAACAAACCTTTTATGGTGATTTTATTTTTAATTAACGTGCATAAAAAGATTAAAGTCAGACAGGTAATTAAAAACATGTCCTCACAGTTACACCTTGGATTTGTGTATAATCTTTGTATCATGTAGAAGATTGTTTACTACAAAAAACTAAGGCACTAAGGAGAGTATGCTTAAATTTAACAGGCAGAACTCTCTAGGACACTGATATTGTTAGATGAGAGAAGTGAAGCAAAAATAGGAGGGAAGAGCTGACGCACACAAATGCTGAGGTCAGAATGAAAACTGGTTTGTCTGAAGATGGCATAGAGCTGAAGGAACTGAGACTTTACCTCTGGCAGGTTTTTTTGAAGCTGTGGTTGCCTTCTTATGTCTCAGTTACTGTGTTATTTTTTTTCATTTTTGGGTTGCTGTTTGTGGTGTTCTATTGAGAAAAAGAAAGAGTCCAGCCTCTAGATACGCACATAATCCAGAGAATTGTTCTAATGTACTTTCTTACATAATAGCTCTGTATTTATTCTCCCTGAAGAATGAACTGTTCAGTCTAGGACCGCAGATATATTCTGCAAGGGTTTTTTTAGGTAAATGTATTATCTTGGAGAGTCTATTTTATATTTTATCTCCTTTCATCGTGGCAACTTTGTTAATAGATTTTTCTGGAAAGACGTAAAATTTCAGGGGTTGAGGAGAACCTTAGGCAGTATGATTCAGTGCCTTTGAGATTCTCTTAAGCAAATGCTAGTATCAAGCTGGGATGAGATTTTCCTTTTGAAGACTTTCTACCCTTTTGAATAGTAGTACTTTTAGAATGTGTTTTGAGCTGCTGTGGGTTCATACCAGTGAGGTAGATGTGGCTCTGATTCCTGATGCTGCATGCACAGGAATAGTGAGAAACAGACCTCATCATTTGCTCAGACAGATGGTACTTCTATTTAGCGTCTCATGTCTGTTGGTATAAACTATCTACAGATTGTCTAGTAGTTATTGTTGCAGACTTTTAAAGGGGCAAGACTTTTTCTTTTCTTTACCTCCCCCCAATTATCAGTATTTTCATATTTGGAGTGGGGACCAGAAATATAATGGAACACTCTTGGTAAACAAATGCTCAGTAGCAAGGTACATGAAGATTAGCAGGTAGCATTGTTCTTTATTTAAGGTAAAAAAAAATAAATTAATGAATGAAGCTGGACTCTATACTTGACCTTGAGAAATCAAGG
>VZTU01001796.1:0-13732 GCA_013400835.1 Zapornia atra | reverse complement strand
CTACATGGCGTGATTACAGATACTTGGTGAATCATTTTCTCATTTAACAACAATGGGATGCAGTAGCTAATACCCCATGGGCCTCCGGCTGTAAGGGCCCCTGAGGCAAGAGCTGCTTCTGTTTTTCAGTGTGAATGAGCTACAGTGGTTTATTGACTCAATTTAAGAACAAGTGAGAAGTTACCAGAACTGGGTTCATGGTACCACCTTGACACCACCCCCAGACCCCCTTCAAAAAAAAAGAGGTCATAGCAGGCTTTCTTAGATTTAATGGATGTATAGCTAACTGCTGCTCAAGAATTTTAATAATATGAAACAATCTTGAATAGAACAAAATGAAAAATTTCTTCTGCACAGGGAAATATGTTGTGCAACATGACCAAAACAGTATGATATATTAAAGCACACAGCTGCATAGAAGCAGAAAGAACATTTCAGGACACAGAATACCATGAAGTAGATTTTAAATAAGAAAGATTATGGTGCACATTGTTTCCAAAGCTAAGATGAAACTGTGGAAAATACACTAGTTATATTGCCTAGTTATATTACATACACTGACCTTGTGGCAAATACAGATTAAGATACTCTGTTTATGAGCATTCCTAAAAGGTATTTGCATGTATAATTAGTGTCATGCATTATTTCTTGACTTGGTACCTTCTTTCTTCTTCCTTTGTGAACTTACATATGAGCAAAGACATTGGAGAATACAGCCCAGAAACTGTAATGTACAGGGACAAGCAAGATTATAAATAGGAAATCAAACAAACAAATCAGCCTGCTGCCAAAAGGAAGTAGTACAGAAAAATAATTTGTGCATGCTTCCTTCACAACCCACAGTGTAATTTGGGGCAAATGTAGTGTAATTTGAACTAATACATCTTTCTTTGCAATGAACGACAAGCTAGGGATTACACAAATTTGGCTACTCCAACCTTAATATTACCATACATGGATATAAATAAAGTCCATTTACACATATGAAATTTGAAAGCAGTATAAATCTTTAAAAAGTTGGGCTTATTCTCTTTACCCACTAGTATGTTTTAATCAGATTGATTTATAGCATATAAGCAGACAGTTTCCATTAGGAAACATTTAAGACCTTATCCATTTCATCTAGAACCTAAACTAAGTTCTTCTAATCATTTTAACCTAATTACTAACAGATGAAAGATGACTTGTCTAATACAATTCCTGTCAAAATAATTTCAGATCAGGAATCTAATATGAGGTCTGAGGAAACAGCCATGACATCCTAAATGCTGACTTTACTAGAACTTGATAAATTTGACCTTTTTCATGTTCTTATAATCTTCATAATAATTCAGTATTTTCAATATTTTAACATTTTTAAGGATTTTTTTTTTAAATTCATTAGGAAAGGATTAAAGTTTTCAGCAATGGTATGTAATATTTTTGGTTCAGTTTGAGGTTACAGGGCACACCTGCACATGCAGTGATTAAAAGTCCTATCCAGTTTGACTCTGGTTCTTGAAGTAAACTTAGTACTGAATTTAACTTAAATTCCTATTTAATAAGCAAGCAATTCCTATTTAAAAAACAGATTAAAACACATAGCCGAACAAGAGGATGGGTATCTAAATGGCAGTAGACAAATCACTAGCAACCATCTTTCACATCCTTTTGCTATGTTTACCAATTAACACAGGCTATAGATGATGAGCGGACTCAAGGCTTTCAAACAAACAAGCAATAACTCTATCTTATCAACAAACTCTACAACAGGGCACTCAGAGACCCATTCCTCAGCTCACGTTCACCACTATTCATCCTATAAGCAAAAACAAAGGTGTACCAGACTCAGTGCAACCAGAAGATACTTCTGCTTTTTCACAAGCAAGGGTCATCTCATAGAGCCAAAGCCAGCAGTTATGACACTTTTCAATTTCCTTTTTTTTTTTTTTTTGGTTCCTTTTTTTTTAAAGGTTTAAATTCAGACAATCCAAAACAAGCAGATAGATTTGAAATGCAAGAAAAATGTTTATCAGGCAACAATGGGGCTGAGGAACTGTCTACAAAATCAGAACTCATGTATTTGAAGCATTGTGCTGCAAAAAATCCAAACCTGTTCTTACTGAAAATTCCATTAATGTTTTTTTCTACACTTTACAGAACTTAAAACTAGGTATTTCTTTTACACTGACCTCAGTGCAAAATTTAAGTTCATCAAATATGCCTGTACAATCAAAAAAATCTCTCCTCCTGCCCCATGATACTTTATGATTTATTTCAATTTGAGATTCCTATACATAATAATAAATCCTAAAACAAAAGTAGAAATATTGTATCCATTGCTTTGTGATTTAAGTCAAAAGAGCATACTTAAATACTTCTCCAAATAGAAAGGCTTCCTTGAACTTTATTGTATGAATAATTATTTTTAACTTTCAGTTAACAATTTTCTCATAAAATACAGAGCATTTAAACACTCAAAATAGGTTAACCCTGTCAAAATCAATAAAGTTCATTTAGATTGACTCCCATATAGTAGGATTTCCTTTCTTCAATTTAGCAAATGGATACATTTCTATAGAATTACAGAGAAGAGTTTTCTAGCCTTTGACAGAACATAAAGACTAATTTTGCACCTAGCAAAACTATTTGCAAAGTTTGCTATTGCAATCCAGACCTTTCAGATGCACCAGTCTTATGCCAGTTTTCAGTATAAATCAGAAATTACTGATAATATTTATTTTTTTTTTTTTTTGTCTGCAGCAAAAAGTTTGTGATGCTGTAGTGGTAAAAGCTGAAATATGATTTAACTTTTTCTCAGCTCATGGAATACCATAAAATTGTATTTTAAAAAATCCATCCTTAACAGCTGATGTTTGTATATCTCATGTTGGACATACATAAGAGTGTTAGCTTGCTATGATTTCTCCTACAAGCTTTCCCAAGTATTACAGTTTTAAAAAATATTTACCCTAGATAATTTTTTCCCTGGTCTTAATTTTAAATTCACTTAAAAGTAAGCTGATGCCAGATTTTTGTATGTGGGTTTTGTTTGGGTTTTTTTTTAATTACAGGTATAGAGGTTTAGAAAATAAATTTATTTATCAAGATAAAACGCCACCTTTCAAAGTAATGTTTTAAAATACTTAAAATATGGGAAAAAAGTAACAAATGCAGAAAATGATCAGCCCATGGAGGAGAGCAGAAAAAAAATCCAACATTTATAGGACAAAAATTAAAAAATAAAAAGTTCTGTATAAAATGTGTTGCTATGATAAGACTAAATTTTCACCTGAAAAATAGCAGCATGGTATGAAAAGTCAGCATATGCAGAACTCAAAGTAAAAAATATTTTATCTTGTTTCCTCACAGATAACACCAGGCTTCTTGGAGTCAGGCTCCATTTTACCTTCTTCAGGTTACTTATGAAGCTGGTTATTTTTCTGAATTGGTACCTTGTGTGTACAGAAGCTGTCTGTTCATTATCAAATTCATTCAGTGCACATATTTTGGAACTTCTCATTCAAAATGTCTCCAATAAGAAAAAGGAAGGGTCACCAAGATTTTCACATTTAACTGTTAAAGGTGTAGGAACATAAATGAAAATTAGGTCCTTGGATTTTGTCTCTGTATGAATGCTGACCTACGCATGATTTTAAATTCAGCTTCCTAAAAACCAACCTGTGAAGAACTGTGAAGGATATACTGTTATGGCTGATTTTATGTAGGGGATATAGGAAATACAAAGACTGCTTGTGAGAATGCCGAAATTTAGGCCCCAAATTTGAGAAAAGAACAAGAACAAATTGCAACCAACCCACTTAGGTAGAGTTAGCAATGAAGAAGCACTGTTTCATAATATCACTGAGCTATTACAAAAACAGATCTAGTGGGACAGACTTCATCTTTCTGTTTAGCTTGAGCCTCATGGAGGTTTTGCTGTGGCTTTGTCTGGTCAAGAGCTGCTGTAACTTACAGTAGGGTTTAACAAAACCTTAAGGAGTGTAAAGGACTGGAACAGCCCTGCCTACTTCCCTTTATTTTATAAATAGTTAGGAACATCTATTATGTTCTAAGTAATTTTAATTGTTTTTCAAAACATGTTTAAATTAACATTAAAGCCACATAAAGTGGAACTTTGAAAGGAAAAAGTAATCAGACACTAGTATTTCAGGGTGCATCTTTTTTCAGAGCTAAGCCTCAAAAAAGGAAGAAACTCATGGAAGCAAAACAACTTCAGAGAAAGCAGACAAGGATAATCAAATGCCTACAACAGCCTTTGCATAACTATCAACTAAGAAAATTCCAGCCTAGGAAGCCCTTGAGTCAGAAATTATTGATGGGAAAGACTTAAACTATGACAACATGACTCTTCCAGAGTTAACCCTTTCCCAAGAATCTGCTTTTTGTCAATGTCACATAGGGGATACTGAGCTGGATGGATCTTTTCCATCATGCAGTATTCCTATATTCCTAATAACAATAGAAGTAACTCAGAAAGGAAATGTATACATGCAAGCAAACAAATAATGTTTCTCAGTTGTCACCTCTACCATACATCAGAAAGATTCCATTTTCATTTGCAGGAAAATTCATTCTTTACTGTTTCCAGTTGTGAGTATGTGTATATGCACATATATTATGTGTATACACGCACACACATGTACACATATTATCACAGAATCACAAGGTTGGAAAAGACCTTTAAGATCATCAAGTTCAACTGTTCCCATTCTAAGCTAAACCATATCCCTGAGTACCTCATCTACCCTTTTTTTAAACCCATCCAGGGATGGTGACACAACCCCCTCCCGGGGCAGCCTGTTCCAGGCCCTGACACCTCTTTTAGTAATTTTTTTTTTTTTTTCCTAATATCTAATCTAAAACTGCCCTGGCACAGCTTTGTGCTATTTCCCCTTGTCCTATCTCCTGTCACCTGGCTGAAGAGACCATTGCCCACCTCTCTACAACCACCCTTCAGGTAATTGTAGATGGTTATAAGGTCTTCCCTCAGCCTCCTCCAGACTAAACAGCCCCAGCTCCCTCAGCTGTTCCTCATACGATTTGCCCTCCAGCCCCTTCACCAACTTCATTGCCCTCTTCTGGGTACACTCGAGGACCTCAATGTCCTTCTTATGTTGAGGAGCCCAGAACTGGACACAGTACTCGAGATGCAGCCTCACCAATGCCGAGTACAGGGGCACAATCACCTCTCTAGACCTACTGGCTACACTATTTTTGATACAAGTGTATTATATATACTATATACATATATATATTGATATTATAGCTGATTTCGATGAAGTTGCATCACATAAACTTACTCTGGATCAAATCTGTTTTATTAATAAAAAAGAACAATATTGTAATTTATTTTAATTTCCTAGCATTCAAAGAGTTTCATTTAATCTATTTTAATGACGCCTAGCTGGATGAATTAAATTTCAATTAGAATTTTATTAGATGACTGTAGGGGCTGCCACTAAAGAAGAGACAGCAGAGTAGTCAGCAACACTGCCTTAGAGAACAGTGAACAAACCACAGCCCAGAGTGCATCACCACTCCATGGTATTTTCAGTGTCTGTGATTGTAGCAACTGTTTCAATATACACTCTGAAAAATTATGTCTTTGAAGTTTCTGTCCTCTTGCAAGGGCATTCTCTAGCGTGCTTTACCCTACAGTTTCCTGAAATACTTGCAAGCGTTAAGTCAGGATGTATCTTTAGGGTAACTCTATGTAAGGACTGTGAAATAGCTCCCAGTAAATTAAAAATAAAAATAATAAGTAAAGGTTCCTGAAAACAAGACATAGCTCAAACAGAAGGTTACGAAAGCGCCAGAAATGAGTGTCAGACAGTAAAATATACATATCTTCCCTATAGCGAGACTATATGATGGAGTTCTAACATGGACATAAAGGTGACAAATAAACTGCTACTGAACCCTAATTCTAATCATACTTTCATATAAACATGCCTATACATCAACAGGCAGAAAATATCAATGTTTGTGAGAAAGCACATATAAAAAACTCACATTACAACTAAGCATAGTAGAAGGAGGTAGATATTTCAGAGATGTTCCAGATAAGCATCCAAAAACACCCCCATTTTTGAGTGCTTACACTGAATCCTGAACCATTTTTGCAGCAGTAGTTAATTGGACATCTTAGTTCCTGGGCTGTATGGCAGTTCCTGAGTTATTTCCAAATTGCAGCACATACATCTATGTTAAAATTCCAGTGCTTTGAATTTATCTTTTTCAAGTTCTGTTTTAGAAATGTGGCTGACCTGGCAGCTCCTGCCTGCTTGATGTTACTAAGCTTTAATTCTGAATAGCCATTAAAATTCTGCTTGCTCTACAGTCCCTCACCTCACTGCCACAGGCACAGAGAGAATGATTGTGGAGAGAGAAACTCTCTCTGAGAAGCTAAAATCCAGAAACAACCCAGCTGGAGTTCAAGTCTTCATTTATATCAGCAAGCGAATTTTCCTATTGGGAGTAGAAAATGGCATATGCACGTGCAAATAAATACAGTTGAAATTAATGCTATAAAACAGAATAATAACATTTTGTACTTACATGATACCTAATAATCAAAGCATTTTATATGCAGTTTTTAATCCTCAAATTACTTCTTCTAAAGGTATCATCTTCCACATTTTTCATACAGATAGAACCTCAGCAGAGGTTAAGCAACGGATTTTCAAAGTTTACATTTGGGCAGCACTTGTGACACCACCCCCCCCCACCAAAAAAAAAAAAGGCTCCTTACCTGGCTTACTAAAAGTCACAAGGCAGGAAAGCTTAGAAAAAGAAGATCCTTGGTCTAAATCCAAATCAGTCCCGTAAAAAAACCTGTCTATGAGAATTACATATTGGGCACTTTTTAAGAACCTGTAAAAAAAAATTTTAAAAATTACCCAGAATGGAAAGACAGTTTGCTTTGCATAGGCCAATAGCAGCAGCAACTGAAGAAGAAGTATCCCTGCAGGGAAACTGAATATTTGTGTAGTAACAACCGTTAGGTGAAAAGGAAATATGAAGTACATTTCCAAATAGTAAATTGAAATCTTGAATAGACAAAACATTTACATCCCAATAAGATGAAAAAAACAGCCCACCTGCCTCAATGTTGAACCACCAGAAGACTGAAAAATAAGAAGGTTACTCCAGTTCCCTCAGGCCAAAAGATCTGGATCGCAGTGAAATGCCTAATGCCTGTCAAACTCTCAGCAATGCTAATTAGTCGGAGCACACTGGAAACATATTTAACTAAGAGATCTGCTTGGGCCTTTAGATTTCAGTGGGTTTTCCTCAGACATCAGCAGTGTCAGCAGACAGAGAAATTAGCATTTGGGAAATTGTCAGCCCTTGATTCAAGAGCAGCTATCAATAAGCACATAATTTTCATTGTGTCAATTGAGCCCAAAGGAACCAAGGAAGTCTTAATTTATCCAATGACTTCTTAATCAATTCTTTACCAGAGAAGAAAATTGCAAGCATCTGAAAACTGAATGTTCAGTTGGAACTTTCTGCAGTCTCAAACTTCTGGACACTGGTGTCTATGAGCTTTGGGAATGGAGGGGAAAAGTATTCTGCTAAATCCTTAGAATTTAAAAGCACAAATTAAACCACATATGTGTCTCTTTGGTCTTCCATGAGTCCCAGTGCTTCCAGGGTACACTGCAAAAGTGCTGATGCCTGTGTTCACAGGTGCCCAACCTAAGAAAAAAATTTTGAGTATGCTTTACTTGTAGCAAATAAACAGAAGACCCAGGCAAGGAAAACTTGCTTTCATGGAAAACTCAGAAGTTTCTAATTTCTACAACAAATAAAAAATAAAGAATTATTTTAAAACCTTCATAGTCAAAATTTTTAAAATGGTTAAAAAGTATCTTTACTTTTTTTCCATTTCCTGGCCTTCATAAGTCTCAAAAATTTCTATGAAAACTGTATCTGGTATCCACTACAAATCAGAGACCTTTTTGCAATGTTTCAAAAATATGATTTACAAAGATAATTGTTATTTGCACACAAATTTAGACAGTTTATTTACATTTACTTTTATATCAGTTACAAATAGTCAAACATGGAAAGCTGACTTTTAGTTGGATTAGTTGCCCTGTTGTTTTGTTGGTTTTTTTTAAAATCACCATTTCAAGAAAAGAGTACTGGAACTCAGAAAGAGTTCAAACAGTAAGACTAAGGACTTGCAATTGTCAAATGTTACTTTTAACTTTATTTCCACATCTAATCAGAATGCTTCATCCTTTCCAAACATTTCCCTCTTTAATATAATTTTCAAATTAACAGGATGATCTGTCTACACCATAATTGCAGAAGCAACCTCTCAATAGTCAGGACTGAAGTTTACAGAGACAAAATTCTTTCAGAAGGGAGAGGGAGATGAATGTTATTCGACTGCATACATTAACTTGCTTTTCCAGAATATTTTGAAGGGTGACCTTGAGATAGTTCAATGACAGCCAGTGTTTTATTCAGTAGACCAAGTAGGTTACCAAGATCCCTGCTTTGATTTATGTATTTCAGAATCATAAAAAGTTATTCATGTATGATGTATTTAGCATTGTGACCTATGCAATATGTTTTTACACATATAGAATGCTATATAAAATAGGTAATAAACTTCAAAATAATTCTGTATGAATGAAATCTGCAGGAAAGTACACAACGTTAGAAATGTTAGAAAGCTATGGTAGGTGCATTTACTATGTCGTTAGAGCCCATTAAGTCATGTCATGCATTATCCACAATTTACTTGTTTTATCTCTTATGGTCTCAGTTCATGTGACCTCAAGTGATTTATTTGTAGGAAACACTTAATTGACAATTGCTTATAGTCACATGTTCATTAATATCAGAAGCACAAGTAGCTACATGAAATTGAAAGTGTAAAATGGACAACTGTAATTTCTAGGTGAATTTGATACAATAAATTTAACATGCAAGGAATTTTCAGTAAGCTGCTTTTATGAAAAAATCAATAAACACTTGTAATAAAAATGGTAATAAGCATGTTAGTTCAGTAAATAATGACAAAAGTAGAATATATGTTTTATTGGACTAATTAAGAAAAGCTTTATAGGATCAAATGTACTAATCAAAATTAAAGAAATTCCTTTCTGAAAGAGTCATGAAAATCATTACTACTGGAAACTCCGTGAAATGTAGTTCTTCTACTGACTTTATATGGTTGTTTTAAACAGGATTTTCACTTGTTTAAGTCTTAAGTTATAATATCTCTAAACAAACAAACAAACAATCCTCTCCTAAAATCCTGAGTGAATACAAATATTCTACATTGGGCTTGGTATATGTATCCAAAAAGAAGCATCTCAGATTTACAGCTTAAAGAAGCTTTTGTCTGTTAGATAAAAGTTTGTTGCCGGCATGGATGCCCGTCTATGACTTAAGATAGACATTCAACATGGAGAAAGTTCATAGTATATTGAGAGTTTGCCTGTTTTATTGAATTGGGTTAGAATTATACCTCTGTTTTCCCTCATATCTGTGCTTAACTTGTTTTGCTGAATCAAGGTGGAAATAGCTGCTCTTGTAAGGTGTCTTACCAGCTCCCAATTAGTTTAATAACAACTGTCAAGAGCTCAAAATATTTTGAGAAAACATTTACCCTGTCACCCATCTATTTCATGTTTTGCTGTTAGTGACAAAGCATATTCCTGTACATTCACAGTTTCAAATTATTCTCTTTTAATTAGCCTTGCTCAAAACCATCTGTTACTGATAGATATAACCGTAGTTTCAACTTCTTTTCATCATGAAGACTGAACTTTCTGTATCTTGTCCAGAAGACTGTTTATGGCACAGCCTGTCCTAATGCCTTCCAAACCCATTAAGTCTCTTCTGACATGTAAGAAAACAAAGGGCCAAGGTGGAAAACCTGTAAGATGCAGATGTCTTTGAAGAGGTGGAACTTCTGTTCAGCTGGAAGTTCAGATTGCTGCTGCTTACTTTCATGAGGGAATAAAACTTTTTAGATTTATATTGTCTCTTTTTGAAGTTTAATTTAATTTTATCAGCTGACTTTTATGGTAGAGGAGAATACAGTGCTTTATATGAAGTAGTATAAACAAATCCTAAACTCTGTTTCTCTTGCCTTATCACACACAATTCATATTTTCCCGAGCTCCTTAGCTATCCACCAGTCACATACTAGCTATACGTTTAATCCTCTATTTCATACAGCTGCAGGCAATGAGATGTGGTTTTTAAACCTTGATAGAGTTTATAACTCATCGTAGGCTAGTTTTTCCTCTGACATGTGCCTGCTTTGCCACATAGCACCTGAGTGTAAATCAGTGCTGGTATTAGTTCACCAGCCAAACCAGTGGAAGAAGGAACCAAGAACATACACCTGGATTTAAGGTCTCTTACAGCACCTCTTTGTTTTGCTGCTGTAAAAGCAGTACAGAAAAAACCCCAACCAAACAACAAACCAAAACCAAAAAGCCCACAAACCGATAGCTAGAAAACCTAGCTGTAAGGCTGACCCTTCAGGCATGTTTCTGAATGCCGTAAAGCATATCAGCTGTATGGGAGTCTAGTTACCTTATGAGGAGGACAGGCCTGTGTGGAGCAACCACAAGGACAGAGAAATGGGTATGTCGGCTTTATGCTAGATATATACATCATGCCTTTCCAACAAAACCCAGGATCTGACCAAAAGGAATAACTTCTCTATTAAATGTAATTAAATCTTGGTTGGAAAAGTCAAGTATTGCTAACTTGAGCCTCTTAGGTGGTTTAGTCAAAAAAAACCAAAACCCACAATAATAACAGAAAAAACCCAAACCCAACACTTATATTTGATTTTTATGGAAAAGGCACTTTTTACTGCAGCAAATATTCAAGGAATTGTACAAACAATAAAGGAGAATGTATTTCAGCGCAGTCTAGTCTGCAAGGAATATAAATTAGGTTTCTATAGCTTTGAGTCTCAAAATCACATATTAAAAATCTGTAACATTTTTAATTTTGCCCAGAGTGTTATTGTCTAATTGTCTACAATGTCCCCACAAATTAATACCAAAATATCATTACAGTTCTTTGTAATCAACTTTGCTTTCATTTTGATTAGCTTCATTCTGGGCCCAATCCATGGCCATTTAGTTTAATGAGAGTTGGAATGGGCTCATAATTTGCCAGCTGTAATTTTCTAAGTATTGCTTTTTCCAAAATATTCTGGTTTTCTTCTTGTAGGGAAATATATGCTTTTAATCAGCATCATGTTTTCTCTAAATCATGTACTAAGTGCCATTGTATATCAGCAATTAGGAATCCAAATGGCTTAAAATACTGTAGTTCTTTCCACAGACTTGTTTAAAAATAGAAAGAATAACTATCTAAAAATCTACAAAGAGATACATTTTTGCACAGGGTAGTTAGTACAGTTATGAGGTATTTCTAAAGAAAGTCATAGCAAACTCTTTAAGTTTTAATTGCTTGTTGGTAAACCACTGAAAACACACACACATTCAGGAGTCATGAGACAGTCTAGGATTGTAAAGCCTATAAATTCAGTTTAAAAAAATATAGAATGTCTTCCTATTTTTTCCACATATCCTATTTAAATCTCTCACCTTAATGTTCTAATTATAGCTTTATTTAGATGAAATTGGTAAACACATTACTTAGTGCCTCTTCTATTGTTACGTCATCTCTATTAAGCAGTACATATCATACTGTATTATTCAACCTGTAGAATTAATTGAGAGGATTATGACTAGAAAATTGTGCAGGAGAGTTTACTTCAGCATTTATTCTTCCCTAATACAGCAGCTTATTAATGTAACTGTTATTAAAACTCAATCACATCACATGGTAAGATATTTTCTGTCTTTCAGTGTTTTATGTGTGGTCAAGTTAACATACTCTTCTTTATAGAAGCAGTGTTGTAGCTTTTGCAGTGCTAAAGTATTGAATTGTTCACGATTCTTCACCTTCTTTATTTGTTTCATTAAGTAGATTCACAGATTCTCCTTTGCATAATTCTAGCAGTCAGTGTACTAAATCACCTTCCCTAACATTTTTAAGTTTTAACTTAGTTTTAATCTCTTCAGTGTGCTGAACAAATATTTATTAACACAGCTGTAACGAATGTAAAGAAAACAAATTGGAAATCTCCTAATATTACGGCAGTAAGACACCTAAGACTTGGAACATGTATTTCTTACATGGTCTGAAAACAGACCATACGCTAATCTCACTATCAGAGAGTTGATTATATTTTATAGCCTAAATAAAGGTCCTTCTTGCCTTACCTGCTGTACTGGGTTCACATTGAAATGTTTTCTTAGTGGGGGTGCTGCAGGGGTACCCTCTGTGAAAAGACACCAGAAGCTTCCCCAGTGTCCCACAAACAGGCAGCTCCAAGACATTTCTGCCACAGGCCAAAGCTGAGCTCTTCAGCAATCAATCACTTCATCTTTCAAGATGAATCTTCTTTTGGGTTTTTTTTTTTCTGCCAGTATCCTAACTGGTTGTCACAGAATATCTCCACTGGGGATACAGCAAGGCAAATTTTACCAGAATTATGTTAATTCTGTTCTAATTCATCAATGACACGGTTTGCATTGATCCTTAAAACACTTGTAAAATGCATTATCTGTGCCAATGAATGTGTAAATATTACAGGTATTTACACCTTTCTGAAAACAAGCTAGAAAATCTGTTATCTCCTGAGTTACTAGGCTTACATGTGGAAATGGGGCATGAGTACACCTACAAAGCAAACTCTGATCAGGAAACAACTGTATCAATAACAGCCCTGCCACTTCCTATGAGAGGGGACACATAACTGGATCGCATCCTGCTGTTGTGCTACTACCATCAGATTTCATCATATAACAAATAAAAATTCCTCTCACAGGTAGGATATATAAACTTCCTATCACATTAATTTTGCACATTTTACCTAGAAAACCGTTATGCAGCCAGGTGAACTGGAACTGTAATCTATCATTAGGTATAAAGACAAACATATGGCAACTGCTTCTTACCTACTTAAGCCTACTGCTTCTCATTATCAGTTCAGTTTTGCTTTTAGGTGGGATTTTTACTCACTGGCTCATCGTAAGACTGGGATTGTTACATATCGCTGTTACCCACATATGTTTTTCCACGGTAATTTGACTTCATTAGAACTTCCTAAGGTGGTCTAGAAGTGTTCTTCTTTTCTACCACAGAAAACTTGGGGCACAAACCACAGCAATTGTTCATTTTCTGTAACATGTAACAAAAACATTTAAACAATATGGAATTTATGGTCACATTTTAAAATCAAGAGTATTAACATCCTGCCTCTTTTTTTTCTCTAGTTCCCGTATGCAAATTTCACCCGTATATAATGAAGTTGCAGTTATCAGTATTATCCCATGACCTTTCAGTTATCATCATTAGATCACAGTCACTATCATTTAGCAATATTCTGGTTAATGATTATTCTTATACTTCAGGTATTTGCCTATAACCACATTAAGAAAATTAGTGTTAATAGAATAAATTTCATATTCAATTGCGTAACTCAATTTCATTCTATCTTGGACCTATAAGAGAAAAAAAAAGTTTCAATAAAACCTTTCTTCTGCTCCCCTGACTTGTGAGCATTGTAACCAACATTGACATTCTGGATCTAGCAAGTTAACACTGGCTGCATAAATGAGTTATGTCAGAAGTCACTTATGGAAGGAAGGAGGGATAGAGGGAAGGA